>JAHKKF010422486.1:0-10432 GCA_019740295.1 Labeo calbasu | reverse complement strand
TCTAGTTGTTTTATTCTCAATTGTTTTATCTCACTCTGTCGTTCTGTCTCTGATTCTGTCGTTCTATCTTTTGTTCAATCGTTTTATCTCATTCTGTCGTTCTATGATTCTGTAGTTGTATCTATTATTTTATCTTGTTCTGTCATTCTATAATTGTTATTCTATCTATCGTTCAGTTGTTTTATCTCATTCTGTCTATCTATGATTGTTGTTCTATCTATTGTACAGTTATTTGTATATCTCATTGTGTCGTTCCATGATTCTGTCATTCTATCAATCGTTTAATCATTTTATCTCGTTCTGTTGTTCTATCTACGATTCTGTCGTTCTGTCTCTGATTCTGTTGTTCTATTGTTCAGTTGTTTTATCTCGTTCTGTCATTCTGTTCTATCTATTATTTAATCATTTTATCTCATTCTGTTGCTCTGTCTACGATTCTGTCGTTCTGTCACTCAGTTGTTTTAGCTCACTTTGTCGTTCTGTTTCTGATTCTGTCGTTCCATCTTTTGTTCAGTCGTTTTATCTCATTCTGTCATTTTGTGATTCTCTAGTTCTATCCTTCAATTATTTTATCTTGTTCTGTCATTCTGATTGTCGTTCCATCTATCGTTCAGTTGTTTATCTCATTCTGTCGTTCTATCTGTGATTGTCGTTCTGATGTTCAATCATTTTATCTCGTTCTGTCATTCTGATTCTGTAGTTCTATCTATTGTTCAACTGCTTTATCTAGTTCTTTCATTCTATGATTGTCATTCTGTCTATTGTAGTCACTTTATGTCGTTCAGTCGTTCCATGATTCTATCTATCGTTGAATCATTTTATCTCGTTCTGTTCTATCTACGATTCTGTCGTTCTATCACTCAGTTGTTTTATCTCACTCTGTCATTATGTCTCTGATTCTGTCGTTCTGTCTTTTGTTCAATCGTTTTATCTCATTCTGTCATTCTGATTCTCTAGTTCTATCCTTCAATTATTTTATCTTGTTCTGTCATTCTGATTGTCGTTCAATCTATCGTTCAGTTGTTTAATCTCATTCTGTCGTTCTATCTATGATTGTCATTTATGTTCAATCGTTTAATCTCATTCTGATTTTGTAGTTCTATCTATTGTTTAATTGCTTTATCTAGTTTTGTTGTTCTGATTGTCGTTCTATTTATTGTACAGTCATTTTATCTCGTTCAGTCGTTCCATGATTCTGCCATTCTATTTATTGTTTAATCATTTATCTCACTCTGTCATTCTATGATTCTGTCATTCTGTCTATTGTTCACTTGTTTTATCTTGTTCTGTCGTTCTATGATTCTGTTGTTCTATCGTTTTATCTCATTTTGTCATTCTATGATTCTGTCATTCTATCTATCGTTCAATCGTTCTAACACTCGTTTTGTCATTCTATTTATTGCTCAATCGTTCTATCAGTCAATCATTCGTGCTATCGATTACTTGTTTGATCTATCATTTGTTTATTCTGTCATCCATTTGTTTTATCATTCTGCCATTCTATAGAGCAATACTATCATTCATTTGTCCATTCTATCGTTCGTTCTATCATCCATTCTCTAAGCCCATCGTTCTATCTATTGTACATTTGTTCGTTCTGCAGTTTGTTCTATCTGTCGTTCTCATTTACTGTTCTTTCTATTGTTTGTTCTATCTGTCGCTCTGTCCTTTGAACATCCATTTGTTTGGTCTGTTTGTATGTCTGTCATTTGTTTTATTTATTGTTCTTTTTATTCTATAATTTAATCGTTCCATCCATCTATGTCTCTCTGCTCTCTAAACCTTGCAACTTCATATTTTATTTTACAGTTACATGTACTTCCTTACATTCAAATTTTGAAGTGCAGTTCTGCATCCTGTTTACGACCTCGCTTTAACTCTGAATGCTGTATAACCCTGATAGCGACAACTTACCAGAACACCATAGCAACTATATAACATGCCAAAAACTAATCAGAACAACTCAGCAACCGTACAGCAGCATACTGGCAGCCGCCCAAAACACCCAAGCATCATGATGGTGACTTCTGCACAGAGAATCACCACTTGTGTTTTCTTAAAAAAAAATGTTGTTTTGTCCCCTTCAGCTGCTCTGGCTATTTTTGTCTGTTTCCATCTTCCCTGCTGTCATACCTGAACATCTCTCTCTCTCTCATCCTGAACCGAGTGCCGTATCACGCTTTCCTCCTTCTCATTTCCCCCTCACTGGCTCACCGTGTATTCAATTAAAATGGCAATTTGATGAAAAATTCCATCTCGACGGAATGTGTTGCTTCAGTAATCTGTCTGCAGTTTAGCGAGGCAACTGGACGAGAGTTCCATTCATCTTCCACGGCCTTCATTTCACAGCGCAATCACGGACGCTTTTCTTCGCAGGACCCCTCTCACCTTTTTCTGTTCCCCTACAGGTCCAGGAGTCACTCAACCCCAACAATCTGGAGTACTGGATGGAGGACATCTACACGCCGGGCTACGATTCGCTGCTCAAGCGCAAGGAGGCGGAGTTTCGCAGAGCCAAGGCGTGTAAAATCGGCGCGTTGATCGCTGCGGCCGCCTGCACTGTGATACTGGTCATCGTAGTGCCCATTTGCACCATGAAGTCTTGAGGTTTCTATTGCTTTTTTCTGTCGGATGGTGTTCGTTTCACTCGGACAAACGTGGGACTTCATTTGCAGAGGTCCGTAATTAGGTCTGATCTCAGCCACCGGCCTTAGACTTTTCTGGAATGTCAAGTGAAATATATCACAACAAAGAGTTAAGGATTGCAATTCGACGTGTCTTTTTTTATTTACCGTAGTCAATATTTATAACTTGACTAAATGATTTGTTATGTAGTAGATGGCCTTACTTAAAGGCTCGGAGATGCACCCTTGTTTTATAGTACAGAATATAATCTACCGATATGTTTTATGTCTGTTTCTTTTTCTGGTATTGCAATAGAAACTAAAGGGAAAGCTTTATGTTTAAACGCATTATATTTTTTACTTTACTATGATTACGAGAATTTTAACGAGAGTTATTTTTCGATGAATACGCCGACAGAATGTTTTAAAGGCGAGTTGGATTTATCTTTGGAAATCACTGGAATGTTTGGGCTCGTGCAATGCCTTTTTATAAGGAATATATATTCAGATAGCGCAAATATAGTTCATGTGTGCGTTCAGTAAGGAGTAGTTCAGCCGAAAATGAAAAATCTGTCATTGTTTATTCATGCTCATGTCGAAACTTACGTGCTTTCCATTGATTTTTCTATTAAAAGTAGTCCATGTGACTTGCGAAACATTTTAATAAATAAGCACTAACAAGCCCAAATGCACAACTGGAATCCAAAACATGACAGAATTTTCATTTTTAGGTAAATTATTTCTTAATATTGAGGGGTTTTGATTGTACAATGTGAGAACCGTAAAATGACTCTATTAATGATATTTATTCATTTTGTTTGAATAGTGATGTGTGACTTCATTTCCTTTGGATTGGTTCTGTATTAACGCCAATACAGCATTTCAGAAACTATTATACCACAGTACATAGCTGCTTTCTCTTTGATTGTGATTATATATACTTTGCCTTGTTCTATCATAACTAATCATAATACTGTATACTTGAATTGCCAAATCACTTTCAGCTAGCTCAGTTTTTCTCTAAAAGTCGAATGTTTTTCTTCTAAAGATCTAAAATTGGACCTGACGATGAAAACTGTGAACTTACCTTAATGATGTTCACGTTTGATGCTCTTTACACGCTGTATTGCTGTTGAGTGAAAGCCGCCTGTTAGTCGGAAACAATATTGCACTTAGGCCTTGTTCTAAAAGTAATGAGCTGCATTTCTTGTCTACCGCCTACATAGGCAGCTATCTTCAAAGGCAGCATCCTAACTGTAATAGATTGAAACAAAGCATGTTGGCCTTTGGAACAGCCTGTGATGCCTTATATGCTGTCTATGTAATCAGCTCACTAGGTTTTGGAACAATGCCTGAGCAAAAACAGAAAAAACATTGTGCTAAACCACTGATTTTTGCAGGTTTTTCTTTTATCATAAATCTGTGGATGTTATAAGGAATAGAGTGCTGCAGGAATAAGTTCAAACAAGCATTTTAGCACTTTCGGTTCCATCGTCCTTTAGTCAGTAGGTTTTTATAAATTTTTTTTTTATTGGGTTAAATGTCTGAAATAAGCTATGTAAGATATAACACAAGCTAACGTCAAGTTATTTACATGTTTTACTATATGATATAACATGTATCAGTGAAACCTGTTTTTTTTAAAGGAGACCTTTTATGTCCCTTTTTACAATATGTAATATAAGTCTCAGGTGTCCCCAAAATGTGTCTGTGAAGTTTCAGCTCAAAACACCCCACGGATCATTTATAATATAATTTTAAAAATGCCTATTTTGAGTGGAAGCAGACACACTGTTTTGTGCATGTCTCTTTAAATGCAAATGAGCTGCTGCTCTCCGCCCCCCTTTCCAGATTAGAGCTGTGCTTTAACGGCTCGTACCTCAGATATTCTGCCAAAAAAACATCTGTTTGGTTTTGATTATCATGTCTGTTGTGCTGAAATTGTGTATTTTAAACCATATTAGATTAAACTTCTGATATACAGTTTTCTGAGTGCACACATCTGAAGCACACGCACAGAAAGCGGCTGTCACACAGCATGTGAGTACTAAACTCAGTTCTCTTTCATGTCTTATTGTGCTTAAACTGTCAAATACACACAAGTTTATGTTAAAAACTCAAAAAGTCTGTGAAGGTAAACAGCTGGGAAATAAATTGCATGTTTATATAGTAGATTTGTGTGGCAGCAGCGTGACATACAGTAAATAAATCAATAAATCACTGCTGTCTTGACTTTTCTAAGGCTGGGACATGCCGTTACTGGTACACCGTTGTCGCTTGCAAAACCACAATGGCGGCGCCGTGGGTGGAAGCGCGCAGATTAAAGGGGTGGTAATATTATAATAAGATCCCCTTACCACGTCACGGGAGAGCGAAATCTGAACAGCTTGTTTTTTGACATGCTTGCAGAAAAAGGCTTACCAAAACAAAGTTACTGGGTTGTCTTTTTTCACATTTTCTGGGCTGGGGACCCGATTATACCACTTAAACACGGAAAAATTCAGATTTTACTTTTTAAAAAGGCAATTGCTAACAAGTGGCTAAATGGGACTACAGAGGTTGTTTTGGACACTGAATATCATTATGGCAAACAGGTGAACTCATCTACTCACTACTCAGCTTTTACAGCCACATTTATAATCATGCTCTTGCAAACTATTCACTCAGATTTTCTAACTTTTACACTTTTTAAGATTAAAATAATTCTCAGAAGCTTAGTGGTGGCGATGCTGATGACATGCAAACAAACTGTAGTTCATTTACAGCCTTCAGTTAGCTTTTTACTTCTGGCGCTTGTATTTAGACTTCATAAATGCTGTGTTAATTGTTGAATATTATCTTAATGAACAAATTGTAGAAGAATCATACACTTTTGTTGGTCACAGAGCTTATTTTCTGCAATAATCCAAAAGGCAGTGGAAAAATCCTGTTGGGTTTTTGTTGAGGGAGCCAGGGTAATGCTGATTTCTGGATTGGCCTACAAAAATACTCATCCCTGCAGCACTTTATTACCACTGTTAATCACATAACGGTGCATTTCTTGTACCCCGACCAAATCACTGGTTTGTCTTTATAGTCTGTTATATTACAGCAAAAAGTTTCCATGAAACTTAAAGGAGAAGTCCACTTCCAGAACAAAAATTTACAGATAATGTACTCACCCCCTTGTCATCCAAGATGTTCATATCTTTCTTTTTTCAGCCGTAAAGAAATTATGTTTTTTTGAGGGAAACATTTCAGGATGTTTCTCAATATAATGGACTGATATGGTGCCCCGATTTTGTACTTCCAAAATGCAGTTGAAATGCGGCTTCAAACGATCCCAAACGAGGGAGAAGGGTCTTATCTAACGAAATGCTCGGTTATTTTCATTAAAAATACAATTGAAATACTTTTTAATCTGAAATGCTCATCTTGTCTTATTCTCCCTGAACTCTGGTTCAAGACAGTTAAGGCATGTCGAAAAACTCCAATCGTATTTTCTCCCTCAACTTCAAAACTCATTTCAAAATCATCCTACATCGCTGCAGAAGTACAGACCCAGTCTTTGCAAAGTGAACATGCAAAGGAGATCAAACACCCTTAACAAAAAAGTTAAAATGGCAATATAGGGCGATTTTGAAGTTGAGGGAGAACATGAGATGGGAGTTTTTCGACATACTCTAACTGTCATGAACCGGAACAAAACAAGGTTCAGGCAGAGCAAGACAAGACGAGCATCTGAGATTAAAAAGTAAATACACTGTATTACTTTTATGAAAATAACTGATTGTTTCGCTAGATAAGACCTTTCTTCTTCAGTTGGGATCGTTTGAAGCCGCATTTAAACTACATTTTGGAAGTTCAAACTTGGGGCACCATAGAAGTCCACTATATGAAAAAAATCCTGAAATGTTTTCTTCAAAAAACATAATTTCTTTACGACTGAAGAAAGAAAGACATGAACATCTTGGATGACAAGAGTACATTATCTGTCAGTTTTTGTTCTGGAAGTGGACTTCTCCTTTAAAAGTAAAGTGTGTAATTTTTCTTATATTAAAGGCATAGTTCACCAAAAAATGAAAATTAGCTGAAAATTGACTCATCCTCAGGCCATCCAAAATGTAGATAGTTTGCTTCTTCATGGACATAGATTTAGAGAAATGTAGCATTATATCACTTGCTCATCAGTAGATTCTCTGCAGTGAATGGGTGCCGTCAGAATGAGAGTCCAAAGCTGATAAAAACATCACAATAATCCACAAATAATCCACACCACTTCAGTCCATCAGTAACATCTTGTGAAGTTAAAAGCTACAGTTTTGGCCTGAGGATGAACATGTTTTAAGCAAATGTTCATTTTTGGGTGAACTATTCACCCAGCTAGAAGTGTTTAGGAAACTTGTTTGGTACCACTAGTGCCATAGAAATAACACTTCACCTATAAGAGAAATTTAATTTGCACATAAGAATGACATTAACAGAATGACACTTCCTACATGTGACTTTCCACAACCAGTATTTTTGATTTTTGACATTTGTTCCTGACAGTTCTGCAACAGCATTGTTTTCAACAATGAAAAGATTTTGACATATATACATTTATAACCTTATTACCGCTGTAGTTTTGCAATGTTATATTCAGAAACTTACAAGAGTAATTCACCAAACAATAAAGCTTCTGGCATTTATTTGCTCACCTCAAGTCAATCCAAACCCGTATGCTTGTATTTTCTTGTTACAGCAGGAAAATTGTGAAATGATGTGATAGTATTGTGTGAGAAAAACAGCATATGGGTTTGTAATGGCATGAGGTTTGAGCAAATAGTGACTTTGACTCTCGCTTTTGGGTGAACTATTCTTTTAATTGACCTGATCAGTATTAGGGCATTTGAATGTGACCGTTTCTTTGATTGGCTGAATGTCCGGTGACCTCGCCTTCGACACAAGAACTGTGTGTAGTAGCACGCTGTAGAACCCTGTACATAATTTCAGGTTCAAAGCGCATTGTGTGAATCAAGTGTAACTGGAGTCATATTCTAATAAATCTCTTACTGTTCAGACTGTTGAATGTGCATCTGTCTGTTTCTTTGCATGTGTTTCCCTGTATCATGACACATTTTTCATATTTTTATATCCTTATATCCTTATATCCTCTAGATGTGCTGTCTGAAACCAGACTATGACAGATATCTAAATATGGAAAGTCTAATGATGGTGTTTTCCTGGGATTGTTAAGGTGACAGTGACATCTATAAATATCTCGAAATGTTCTAGGTGCTCCATCAAACACTCGTCAAGTTACTATTATTGTGATTAAACCTGCATTTGTAGGCTTTGTCCCGAAACCTGGTGAGCTGCAGCATTTCAAGGAATCATAAATGCATTTCTGACATGAAGACTGTTGAGAAAGATAGGCAGCTTTTTACTAAACCTTTTTCAAATGAAACCTGAAAATAAGTAGCACAGCTGTGTTCAACGCTAATAAAAATTAAACGTATTTCTTGAGTAGCAAATCAGCATATTAGAATGATTTCTGAAGGATCATGTGACACTGAAGACTGGAGTAATGATACTGAAAATTCTGCTTTGCATCACAGGAATAAATTACATTTTAAAATATATTCACATAGAAAATTGTTATTTGAAATTGCAATAATATTTCACACTATTACTGTTTTTTTAAACAAACAAAAACAGTCTTGGTCAGCATAAGCAACATGGCCCACAATAATAAAAACCAAGGTTGTTTCAGAAGCAATGCAAGTTAATACATTCAAAAAGTCAGACTTTTTACTTCATATAATGTTCACTTATGAATCATTCCCAATAAGATGAGGGGCATGTAATAGGAAAGCAAACTGGAGCATTTTTGATGTCACGTTGACTTTATGTACAGTATGATTTTGACCGTGCAGCTGCTCTCCGGTTCTGTCTTTGTGAGATCTACTTAATGCTGGATTCTGGCCTGCTGAGTGGAGCTTATATGAAATCTGGCACTGGTTGGTGTTTAGAGCTGGCACTGGCCTGGCACTGGGGACATTATCAAGAGCAGATCTGAACTAGACTGCCAGAACCCACTGAGACCAGAAAACACTTTTCAGAGGGACTCTGTAATGAAGGATGTGTGTGAGGAGATATTTTAAGAGTGGATTTTAAGGACATTGATTGCCACCGTTGCTACGGTTTCCTAGATGTACAAAGTACAGCAAGTTCTGTGAGTTCTGTTGATTAGTGATGGGTGGTGATATTATTTATTTATTTATTCTGTGAGTTCAAGTCCAACTTTCTAAATTTCAAGGTCAGTATAATGAAAAGCAACTGTATGTAGTTTTATGTATTTTTTTTTTACTTTGGAGCCCCCTACAGTTACAGTAAGTGAGTGGAATTCACTGTTGTAAATAAATCACTTCCCACTCTAAAAAGTGATAAGTTGACTTATCTTAAAAAAAAAAAAAAAGAGGAAGCCCGTTGCCTTAAAGGGGTCATCGGATGCCCATTTTCCACAAGTTGATATGATTCTTTAGGGTCTTAATGAAAAGTCTATAATATACTTTCTCAATGGTAGTGTAAAATAACACCCTTTTTACCTTGCTAAAATCAGCTCTGCAAAAATCATCCTGTTCTGGTTGAGACTGCTTTTAAATGTTAATGAGCTCTGCTCGCCCCGCCCCTCTCTTCTTTCTGTTGAGTGACGAGCCTGTTTACTTTAGCTGCTAAACTTGCTAACTAGCACATTATTAGATTAATTAAAAACCACTGCATGGATTTTTATCATTATAGGGTAGATGTGTACTGCCAACACACATTAACATTCAAACAACATGTAAAAGTGAACTTAGACCCCTTTAAAATTATTAAGTGAATAATAATTAAAAAAAAAAAAAAGTTAAGTGAACTTGACAATTCAATTAACAATTATTTATTTATTTATTTATTTATTTATTTATGTTTTAAATTATTATTTACTTAATATTTTTAAGGCAACGGGTTTTCTTAATTTTTTTAAGTTAAGTCAACTTATCACTTTTTACAGCTGATAGATGTACATGTGCATTTGTTGCTGCCATAAAGCAATTCACCTTTTTTTTGTGGAATTTCACTTCAAAAAGCAACAGAAGCTATTCACCTTATTAGAAATATTACCTGGTCTCATAGCAAAAATGTACCTGCGAGCACTTTTTTCACGTGTAATATGTACCAATAAGTACATATCATTGCAGTTTCCAAAAGAAATGAACACTAGAGGCCGTAAAACTCCGACACCTTTTATTCCTTTTCACACAAAGTTTGATTTACAGAGTTTCTATTAATAAAGTGTAATTTTCGCACAATTATTTTAAGAGTATTATGACTTCAAAACAATTTGAATATGCTGGGAGATCTGAAAAATAAAACTTTTGAATGTTAGCATCACATGACTAGTTTCATATCTATGGGTTTTAATGGCCGGTAGGTTTAGGGTTGGGTTTGGTGTAGGGCATATTTCGAACAAGATAGAGCATTAACTTTTAGCAACAGTCCCCGGATATTTAAACTCCGAACCGCCGCAATACGTACCTGAAGCAACATAACAAAAACACAGCAATACGTACCTGTATCTAATAAAAACATGCCAATGTTCACGTATTGAACCTGTGTTTTAGCGCCACTCTTTTTATGAGACTGGGTTGTAGAAATGTGTTCCATCAGAATTACTTTTAAACTTATTGTAAGGTTAAAAAAAACATGTACAGATGGTTTAAATGTTTTTTTAATGTGTTTTGTTAAAATACTCGTAGTTAAAGGTAGGGTAGGTGATTTCAGAGAGGCAGCGTTGACAGATATTC
>JAHKKF010422366.1:0-10359 GCA_019740295.1 Labeo calbasu | reverse complement strand
TAATTATATTATTTATTTTATTTTATTTTATTTTATTTTATTTTATTTTATTTTATTTTATTTTATTTTATGTTATTTTATTTTATGTTATTCTATTGTATTTTATTTTATTTATCATATTTTTTTTTTTTCAAAATGAATACTAAAGGTCTCTCACAAACAGACAAATTACCCTGACTTTTTTTTATGGTATTTTATTTATCATAAAATGTTTAAAAGTCTCTGTTTTTTTTATTACATTTTATTTTATTTTTATCATAACATGTTTCAAAACTGATACTAAAGGTCTCTCACAAACACAGACAAATTACCCTGATTTTTGTATATTATTTTAATTTAATTTAATTTAATTTAATTGTATTTTATTTTACCACAGAATGTTCAAGATTGATACTGAAGGTTTCTCATGAACACAGACAAATTACCCTGATTTTTGTATATTATTTTAATTTTATTTCATTTTATTTTATCACAAAATGTTCAAGATTGATACTGAAGGTCTCTCATAAACACAGACAAATTACCCATGATTTTTTATTTTATTTTATTTTATTTTATTTTATTTTATTTTTTTTTATTTTTTTATTTTATTTTGTCATGAAATATTTTAAAATCGGTATTGAAGGTCTCTCACATCCACAGACAAATTACCCTGATTTTTTATTGTTTTTAATTTATTTTATTTTGTCACAAAATATTTCAGAACTGATACTGAAGGTCTCTCACAACCACAGACAAATTACCCTGTTTCATTTTATTTTATTTTCACCTTTTTTATTTTATAGCTGTAATGCTATGATGTTTTTAAATGAAGAATGCCTGTCACTGGCTCCATTGCCATGCAAGCGACATTTTTTAATAAAGTTACAGGCCATGTGGACATCAGAAGCGATATGTGATGTATGCAATAGCATTTAGTGAATTTTTGATTTCTAACACTTCTGCTAATATGCTATAGATGTATTTAGAGTCAATGTTACCATGCTGACAATAAATCATTTTCACACCCCCTTCTAACCTCTCTTCATGACCTGCGGTTAGAGAACCTCCACCTTAATGCGTTGGTCAGCCGACTCAAGACCTGAACTAGATTTATGTGCCGAATTCATGTTATTACTTCAAAAGACTGCAGTCCTTTCAAGTCAACTGATGGAATTTATCAAGATTCGGCTGACAGTGATGCAGTGTGCACTCTCTTTTGTGTCCTTTAGGGCACAGTCACCTCCTCCTGTTTTTTCTAGCTTTACTTTTCTGTCATTACCTCAGAAACTCCTCTGTTCTGACTTAGGTTCCTCCCTGAGGCCAGCGTTAGTCTTTTGGGCTTCGACTGCACCAGAGTGGCCTGCTGAGTGTGTTTCTCCACCTGTGGGCCAAAAAACAATCCCTCCTCTCGCCAATGATCTTTTCCCACCGACACCGGCCTAACCCTGGGCTAAACTCCTACCTAAACTAGCAGTGTGGAAGAGACTGACAACGATTATCACCAACTGCAGCCTGAATTCGGACCGTGGCTGTATTTTAGTTTGTATGTACGAGGGGGTTTAGCACAGAAGAAGTGAAGCTAATCCCTGCCTATGGAGGTAAAACAAGCCAAAAGTGGCCTGGTGCACAAAAAGAAGGCCAAGCTCTGGATTTAAGCCTAACTTGAGTTGAATTTGAAGCAAACTTCTTTTTTGACTTATTTTAATATATTTCCAGTGCATTGGGGTTTTCTTTAGGGTGTGTGTGTGTGTGCATATGTGTGTACACAAATATCCTTTTCATAATGATAATGTGTATATCATTGCCTTCTGTTTGTTCCCCTCTCTGCACCATTAGCCCCATATGGCTCTGTTTCAGGGGGTGCATGTGGGTCTGTGTGCACGATTGAGAACTAAACATGAAGTTGAATGTCAGAGCTGCTACATTTATGATGGATTTATGTGTGGGACTGCATTACTATGCTAAAGTGAGACTTTGCAGAAGTGAGTGAGTTTGGAGGTACAAAGTTAGAGGTGGATACACAGTAGCTTTTCTTGCCTAAAGTTGTGCGTTCTATCAAAATCTTTGTTTATTTAGAACTTTCAAATAAAGACATTATACATGTACATACCTATAAACACACGTTGTTTATGCCCTTAGGTTGACCTTCGGCTGTATTAAATGTGCATTTACATTTTGATTGAATGCTGTTGAATTCATTTGTTCAGTAATCAGTTCTCCTCCAGAGATCCGGTATACCTTTATTTAAATCATTTCTAATAAAACTGGCTTAATCCTTTGCCGGCGGATTTACGGCAGGAAGTACAGTCCTAGCGCTATTATGCCGCTCGGTTTGCTTCGCTGTTCGAGCCTGTCACTCACACACCTCGCTTTAGAAGAAATGACAGGCTTACATTTAGTTGTTACACATGGCATGCATGTTTGCCGTTTTGCGCTTGTGTGTTTGGCCTGTGCTTCATCCTGTCAGACTCGAACAATGTCAGACGCAGAATGCTGAGACCTGTAATAAAGCCTTGAAAGAACATTTTAGGCAGAAAAAAACATTTCATCACTTATTCAAATTCATGTTGTTGCTGTCTAACAGATTTTTAGCAGAATGGTCAAGCTGAAATGAAAATGAATTATGAAAAATAAAAAAATATATAGCTGCAAGCAGCGATTACCAGGGTTTAATCGCTTTAAGGCATATAAACACATTAAAAGACATTACTTACAGTAGCAAGCCTGTAAACACCATAATAAATTATTTAATAAAGCATTTTTGGCAAATCCAGGTAATTTACCATAGATATATTAGATTTTTTAAACGTTTATGACTCACCAGCTGTGGTCCGATCTCCTTAAAACTTTGCATGCTTGTTTAGAATCACCTGTCTCATGTGCTCACCAGGTTTCGTGAGATTTCGGGTAAATTTGGACAGGCACCTTTTCTAAACGACCCTGTTATAGCCTCCCAAAGGGTAAATTTCAGAAATTATTATTATTATTATTTTTATTTTTTATTTTTTTTGATAATTATTGACCTAAAGAGCCCAGAGAACTGTACTGCAGTGTTTTTTTCCAGATTAAGCAAAAAACCTAGGACGAGTTCGAAAAAGGAAGTTTTTTGACAACTTCTCAGTCATTTAACAAATGTTTTGATTTACAGCAGTGGATCTAGAGGCCAGGTTGTCTGGAATAAGGAGCTGTTCTATGATACGAATGTTGTGCGATATCGCCCCCCAGTGGCCGATTTCTTTCAAATTTCTCTCAGACCTTTAGGGCTGTGAGTCGAACAGGCCCACTGAGTTTCATTCCGATCGCCCTCCGTTAACCTTGTCTAACAGGTGCTCAAATTTCGTCGGCCAATGGCTGCCATGTTTTTTGAGATACGCAAATGTCCTTACTGACACTTGAGACACTTTGGACCAAGTCCGTACACACTGATTTTCATGTTGAAAGGACAAATTGTTGTGCAGTTATAGCCATTTTTATGTTTTTTTTTCCTCTAATAGCGCCACCAAGTGGCCAAGCTCTGACACTTTTTTCTTCCGTGACCGATTGAGCTCGTACATAAGTGTTCTAAGTTTGGCGAAGATATCTCATTCCGTTTAAGAATTACAGGCATTTTACTTAAAGTGAACGTTTTGGCGTCCATTTGTGACGGTGAGTCTAAAGTTAAACTTTTTTTTGATAATTATTGATATTCACACTCCAGAGAATCTTTCTGCACTGGTTTGGTTCCGATCGGGCGGATAAAACCTAGGACTAGTTCGCAAAAGCGAAATTTCGCAATTTCACACTTTTGTTCACTGTAGCGCCCCCGTCAGGCTGATAATATGCTATCACATTGTAGGCAATGTGAGTACTACCATCCCTCCAAGTTTCAAGTCTCTACGACTTACGGTTTGGTCTGCACGAACAGTTTTATATGAATATCTCTGATCCGTGAGCATTCCAACAATTATGGTAGGATTTCAGTGCTACCGTATAGCTATTGTATACTTGGAATACAGTGCACAAGTCACTTTTCTAATGCTTTTTGGGACTTCATAATCCCAGTTTGCCTTCACTTTCATTGTATAGACAAAAAGCAATGTGTGTAAACATTCTGCCTTTTATTCTCCTTTGAGGAAAGAAGGCATATAGGTTTGAAATTACATATGATTGAATAAATAGTGACAGGATTTTCTTTTTGTGTGAACTAAGGCATTAGACACACACCCCAACAGAAGGAAAATCCTGCATCTGCATCTGTCCACACAGTTGCATTGCGGTGGTGTTGCGGTTGAGTGGCAGGGTCATGTTGGCACGTGTGTGCATGTCTGTGGGTCTCAGTGGTGTACGGTCACACTGACAGTGATAAATGAACTGTCGCACCGCTGCCCTTCTCATGCATTACACTCCTTTACCCTGGAGAGGCTTGTGTGTTTCTGCATCTTTTAATACCACAAGAAATCGCTCTACCATATTAATCTACTATGAATTCTGCAAATACCATGCTTGCGTGTATGCACACCATGTGTAAATGTTTGTAATTGTAACCCACTGAAAGGGGTTGGTGTAGGTGTGTTCGTGTGTTTGTGTGTATGTGTCTGTTGTGGTGTAATTGAAGTGCCGGAACGGTTCGGGTTAAATGCTCTGAACTCTGTGCTATGGGGTCAGAACTGGATTAATGGAGAAAACCCATGGCCCGTGAACTCCTCTAAACACACACAGCCTCATCTCAACATCTGTCCGCCAGCCTGTCATCCATTCTGAGCTGGATTTGGTGTTCTCATGTTCATGGAAAACCTGGAATCATTTACATTGTGATTTCCAGGCCTAGAATTAATGTAAATTAATTCAATTTTAAAATGGAAAAGCAATGGATTTTATCTATGACAAAATAACGAAGGCATTTCAACACAAACCTTTAGTTTGTGGAAAACAGTGATCAAAATTAGAGAAAAGTAACCACTGTAGCTCAAAAGAAGATTACAACAAAAATTTTGGAGGGTTACAGCTGTCAGAAATTAGTAGGAAGTGTAGAGGCTCATTCTTTTAGGGGTTTTTTTTCACTCTTCTTCCACTCTCTTCCATAGTTCGGTGACTGTAGGTGGTTTCTTAGCCATAACATTGTCGCCAAGGATTTTCAGTTGGGTTTAGATCAAGACTCTGGCCTGGCCATTTCATTATTTCTGTGTTCTTAGCTTCAAGGAATTGTTTTACCTGTTTTGCAGTGTTGTGGAGGCACTGTCTTGCATGAAAGTTGTAGGCTGATTGGAAGATGTTTGCAGGAAAGGAACTGCATGTTGTTGTTCAGTCTTTCCTCGGTTTGACGCCAAATGAAATGTTTCCAATCAGACCCAAATAAATTAAACTCGCTCTCCTCACTAAAGTGAAGTTTGAACCAGTTCTGGCAAGCAATTCCAGCTGCAGTGCTGAACCCAATTACCAATGCGAGTCTCTTTGTGCATTCCTCTCTCTTCTTGTGCATTTGACCAGCCTTTTTAGGGGACTTGAATGAATTACTGTCATTGTAAACCTGCAATATTCACGAAATCACAGATTTGGGACGACCAACTTCTCTTGCAGTGGCTGAAAGTGTCATACCTTTGGCCTTCATCTGGACAACCTCTTGTCGCAGGGTTTCAGTCACCTTAGAGCAGCACACCATCTTGCAATCTCAGTAAAATTTGGAGGAATGCTGCCAATTAAATAGGGTTTGTCATATAATTAATGAAATTAGCTCCAGGTACCAGATTAACACCAGTAACTTGGAGGTATCTGTACGTGTTCTCTAATTTTGCAAATTATCAGAGTTAGTTTTCAAATATCTAATTTAAGTTTTTTATACTGTGATTATACTGTACTGCAGGGATGTAAAAAGTACTAAAAAGTTTTTTTTCATTCAAAATTTTGCTCATTTAAAAGTATCTAGTCAAAAACTTTCCTCATTTATCTGAAAGTACAAAAAAAATCACATTGAATGATTATATCAAGAGACAGTGGAAATGTTCTCATTAAAGTAACATTGATGCAGAAACTTTGTGAAGCAGCTTTCAGAACAGTATCCTCAATGTCGTGACTATTTCTGTTCTACGACACCAGATCTGTTACCCTTTACCTGAAATGAGTTTTTTGTAGATGTTTGACTCTTGCATATAGTTATTTAAAGCCTGACCACTGACTGTGTTCAAGTTTAACTTCAAATACAGTTATAATTAAAAACACTCTCGACAAGGACGAATACTGTTACACAAGCCAATATTTTTAAATTAATGTTTCTTTTTGGCTATTTTAAATAAATGTGATTTCACTTATTTCAGTAAGACAGGCAAACATGGGTATTTTTATTTTTGTTGGGAAAAGCTGCCTGTGAGAGATTCAACACTATTGGCAGCCATTACGAAGAGCTTTGCCATTTCTGCTGCGACTCTCGCAATTCTACTTAGCATTCCGTGAGAGAGTGTGTGTATGTGTAGCTGCGATTTGTGTGTGTATACACACACTCCAGCCTCTGAGTGTCCCTAAGCATGTGCGTTAAGTTCTCTCTCCGCTCCACTGCGTGTTGTGTTTCCCTCTCATTGACGCTCACCAGTCGAGTCCCACTGCACGCTGAGCGTTCATTATTATGACTCTCTTCATTTATACTGCGCTAAACCTTCTGCCATTAGCAAACACTCCCTCCAGCAGCTCTGCTCATTTTAAACACCTCTGTACAAAGAAGCAGGACTGTAATCAAGGCTGGCGTGACTGGATGTATTCCAGTAAGAATTCAGAGGTGCTGTGTAGTGTGAGCGAAGTAGGAATGGGTCAGGAGACGTAGAAATTTCCGGCAACAGATCTTAAACCTCCCATGGCACAGTGTGACATTTAAGTAGAAAGGAAGGATTTTGCTAGCGATGAGACAAGAGAACCTCTGCTGGTTTGATATTTCTCTAAAGCGCTTGCCGTCTGTCTGTCTGTTTCGCTTGTGAGGCTTCTATCCATCCTTCAACTCTATTTTCCTCTCCTTCTCTCTCTCTCTCTCTCACTCTCTCTGGAGCTTGATTACTTTTTAATGATTTCTGGGGCTAAGACGAATGAGTGTGTTAAATGAGGAGAATTAGACATGTGCCGCAGAGCGCTGGGGCATTTGTTACTTGAATAATGGAGCTTAGAGACTTTGTTTACTGGGAAATATTGAGCTTCACAAATGAGACGGAGAGAGAGAGACCAAATATTGCAGCTTTCAGTATGATATTTCTCTGGTCAGTCTCTGTAGCTTATATTAGGGCTGGGCAGTAAATCGGAAATGTATGATCTAGTCAATATTATGTCGGTGATATTAAATTAGCCAATATCATAAGCATTGACTGTGATTTTAATTCACATTTTCGTTTGGGTATAGACTTTCCTAAAGGCCACAACAATTTCACAATCACCCCTTTTGACATGACTGACCATGACCATGACCAGACCATAAAGCATTATTTACTCATTTAAACCTCATTAACATGGCAGTAGTTTGGGTATCTATCTATCTATCTATCTATCTATCTAGATTATTATTTTGGATGTGATTAATCGCGATTAATCGATATGACAGCCCCTATCTATCTGTCTATCTATCTGTCTATCTATCTATCTATCTATCTATCTATCTATCTATCTATCTATCTATCTACCTATCATCTGTCTATCTATCTGTCTACCTGTCTATCTGTTTATCTGTCTATCTACACTATTATTTTGGATGCGATTTAATAGTGATTAATCGATTTGACAGCTCTTCTGGCTATCTATCGTACGCACTGTATGTATTAAGTGCCATTAAAAGGTTGAAAAAGTATACGTATTTTAAGTTAATTGAATATGTAAATTTAACTGCATTATATTGTTCATTCAGACTGATTTGCGAACACTGAATGCGCCTCAGCACAGGATGCAGGATTTATCGCATGAACGAATCACAGCCGATCATAACCGGTCATATCCAATCATCTTGCGTTGGAGGCATTGCCTCCTCTCATGTGACTTTCCCCCATTCATTCTCAATTACCCCACCACATGCTTTAGGGGGTCTTCTAAAAATGTTTCTTTAGGAAAAATAAGTGATTTATACATTTTTTTTAATTTTTATTATGGCATTGCTTTAAGTTTGTGCTATAAATTTTTTTCACGTTTAATATTTTGAGGAGATACTGATTCCCTTGCTTCCACAGAGGAAATGCCCCTGATATGTACATATGTACATACAGTTCAAATATATACGTTATATTATTCTCTATTTTGATCAAAATGCTGAAAAATGTTGATATGTATGTTCTATGCACATTTCCCAGTAACCATGCCAATCTTTTCTAGACACTCGTTCACACACATAATCGGACACACTATGGCGTTGATGGACTTGTTCCAGTGTGACCAGAGGCACAGCTTTGAAGGCTAGCTTTCCCCCGCTGAGTCGTTTCTCCCCCACCTCCCTCGGTTCCCTGGTGCAGTTGACTGCTAGAGAGCTCAACGGGCCAGGGCAGTGCCACGGATCATTACCTCGCTCTCCGCCCCCGAGGCTCAGGCAGGGGGCACAAACAGCAGGCATTGATATGTGTATTAGCAGATTGTGCGTCAAATGTGCAGCAATGCGCTAATAAGAACGAACTACTCGGGGCACTCGCCGCTGCCCCCTGCTGGGCAGGATGGGTCATGATGTGGTTGGATTAAGTTAATGCTGAGACCAGTTAAACAGAGCGTTGTGCCAATGCCACAAGGAAGTTATGATTCAGTGCACTAGGCAGCACCGTTGCCAATGCCGTGCTAACGTTCGCTGTCACTTTCAGTCAGTCACTGCTGGCATTAGAAACACAGCCAAATGTTGGTAACTATGCTAACACTCATGGCTCTTTTGTTTTGGCCCTTCATGGTGTTTAAAATGTGGCCCTATTTTGTGCTTGGGCTTCTGTTCTGTTCTGCTATTAGCATCATTAGCTTTGATGGCATTTGTTAAATGGTAGGGAGGGCTGAGGAAGAGGACGAGTGGAGGTTTGTCATTGCCACACATATAAAATAATATCGATGGTCATATGTTTGTGTGTCATCGCGGTTCATTTACAGCAGAAGGGTTGTCTGGATCTGACAGGTGAATGGAGGGTTTTGATCGTGTTTGTTTTTCGGGCTATTTGGCGTGTTTGCTCAAAGGCGTGCAATTGAGCGGTTAGACTGTAGCATTTTGTAGTCTATCACGGTCCTTTATAGAGGGCATCTGGACTGGTCATCCTTAAACTCAACCCTGACCTCAGACCAGAACCTCCCCCGCACCTTAACAACAGCGACATTTACAGTCTCTAAAGCAATCATCTGATTCATAGAAACGAATGGAGGTGATGCCCTGACTGCAGAGTGTATCATATTGAGTGTGTGTGTGTGTTTGTTTTTTCAGAGCACTGTGGTTGTGGAGAAGTCCATTCAGGATCTAATGAGTCTGATGCAGGACCTCAGTGCATACTCCAACCAGTTCCTGGAGATGGTCTGTGACAAGCTCAAGGAGTACAAAGAGATCTGCAATTCTGCATACAGGTAATAATACTGTGACACAAAATCATTTAATCAAGATTGGTATTGTAACATACTGGCAAGAAATGTCTTATTGGTGAATTATCCAGGGTGACCAGTGTAGTCCTGTTTGTGACTAAATGACTTTTAGGAAGTGGTTCTTTCTCAGTGAATAAAAAATATACAGTGTGTCAAGTGTAGTCTGATTATTGAACGAATGACTCTTATGAAGTGACTTATGGTGAATCAAAAACATACAGTGTGTCCAGTGTAGTCTGATTCCTGAATGAATGACTCTTATGAAGTGGTTCTTAGTGATTCAAAAACATACAACACGACCAGTGTAGTCTGATACTTGAACGAATGGCTCTTATAAAGTGTTTTTTTGTGAATCAAAAATATACAGTACAACCAGTGTAGTCTAATTCTTGACCAAATGACTCTTATGAAGTGATTCATGTGAGTCAAAAACATACAGCACGACCAGTGCAATCTGATCCGTAAATGAATGACTCTTATGAAGTGGCTTTTGGTCAATTAAAAACATATATCATGACCAGTGTTGCCTGGTTCTTGAATGAATGACTCTTATGAGGTGTTTCTGATTAGTGAATCAGAAACATGTAGCGTGGCCAGTGTAGACAGATTCATGAATGAGTGAATAAGTGAGTATAAAGTGGTTCTTGGTGAATCAAAAACATACAGCACAACCAATGCAGTCTGATTCTTGAACGAATGACTCATATAAGGTGGTTCTTCTCAGTGAATTTAAAACATACAGCACGGTCAGTGTAGTCTAATTCTTGAACAAATGACTCTTAGGAAATGGTTCTTGGTGAATCAAAAACATACAGCACGACCAGTGCAGTCTGATTCTTGAAC
>JAHKKF010422332.1:0-11410 GCA_019740295.1 Labeo calbasu | reverse complement strand
TTTTTTTTTATTATTTAAAGATAAGGGTAAATTAAACTTATTTTGTCTTCTTGGAAACATGTGAGTGTCTTCTGTAGCTTCTGAAGTGCAGTACTAAATGAAAAAAATATATTTTTAGGCAAAATAAGGAAAATGTACGCATTTATTCTGTTCAAAAGTTGTTTTTTTCTTCTGGATAATGCCTTTATAATGGCAGTAAATGGTTGAGATTTTGAAGCCCAAAAAAGTGCATCCATCCATTATAAAAGTGCTCCACACAGCTCTGGGAAGTTAATAAAGGCCCTCTAAAGCAAAGAAGTGCATTTGTGTAAGAAAATATCCATATTTAAAGCTTTATAACCTATATTCTCTAGCTTCTGCTAACTGTCATACGCACGTTCACAAGAGAGTGGCGTTCCAGTAGATGACGTAGGACCTTGGCATGGTGTAACTCCAGTGAGAATATGCTAGTCTCGCTAGAACCAAGTTTTATTTACAGCAAAGGAAAACCAGTTTCCTCTTGGCTTTTGAAAATCCTGAATATTGAAATCGACAGCAGAAGCTAGAGATAGTTTCTAAAGTTTTAAATATGGATGTTTTTCTTACACAAATGCATCGATTCACTTCAGAAGTCCCTTATTAAGTCCCTTATTAATAATGGATGTACTCACTTTATTTTGTTTCAAAATCTCAACACCCATTCACTGCCATGATAAAGCTTGGAAGAGCCAGGACATTTTTTAATATAACTCTGATTGTGTTTGTCTGAAATAAGAAAGTCATATACATCTAGGATGACTTGAGGCTGAATAAATCATGGGGTAATTTTCATTTTTTGGTGAACTATCCCTTTTAAATATGGGAGAAATATCAATTGCCAACATGATCTGTTAGATTTTGAGTGTCTCCATTTGACTCTGCAGGAGAGTGTGGATCTGGGAGAGATAATGTTCTCTCTCTGCTACTTACCAACTGCAGGGAGACTCACACTTACTGTCATCAAATGTAGGAACCTCAAAGCCATGGATATTACTGGTTATTCAGGTATGCTGCTGTCCTTTATTTGTCTGTGTCTTTATTTTCTTTATTTATTTCTGCTTGGCTTCATCTTCCTGTTTACACATTTGGACAGTCACATTTATCATTGTCAGTAAGCATATTACAAGTCCTTTAGTCAGACATATTCAGACCATGAAAGACAAGGCGAAAGATACGTTGAGAAATTCGTGTCACACCTCCCTGCTCTGTTGGCAGATCCATACGTGAAGGTGTCACTGATTTGTGATGGGAGACGCTTGAAAAAGAAGAAAACTTCCATAAAGAAGAACACGCTGAATCCAACATATAATGAGGCGATTATCTTTGACATTCCCCCAGAGAATATGGATCAAGTCAGCTTGCACATTTCAGTTATGGACTACGATCTGTGAGTGTTATTCAATGTGTGATATTTTCAATCTACAAATATTATGCTGTCTATGCGTTTCACAATCTATTCTTCATTCTCCTGGTGTATAGAGTGGGACACAATGAGATCATTGGAGTATGTCGTGTAGGGATCCATGCTGAGGGGCTTGGGAGAGACCACTGGAATGAGATGCTCGCCTATCCTCGAAAACCCATCGCTCACTGGCATCCACTCGTAGAACCCAAGAAGTCTGAGAAAGAGGTGAATGTCTATCCTCAAAAGCTTGCAGAGTGGAAAAGTACATTTTCATTTCAATAATTCTATCTCTCGTCTCTTTCAGTGGAAGACTCGCACCGCAAGCTTTGACAGTCAGGGGTCTTGCCCATCCCCTAGACTCCCCTCCAGCCCATAAGAAGGGATGGCCTCTCCCTAAGTCTTCAAGCCAAGTATCTCCCAGGGACTGATGGTGAGATCCAAGATTTGTCCTCAGACAACGTGTGACACAGCTTATGTCTGTGCGGACATGTGTGATGGATCAGGAAAAAAGAGGGTGTCGTCTAAACCTTTCCAAGTGCAACTGAGCCTAGCCGAGTTTTAGCTTTTTTGTGTTTGGATTGAAGTGTTGCTTTCCTACACTGGGTAAATCCACAAGCCACACAAGCGCAAAGAGGTTGAACGATACACCTCAAGATGAATTTAAGTAACTCAGAAGAGTAAAAGGCTGTATTTGTTGATTAATATTGTATAATTGGTAGATGTATATTATATTTTAATGAACATTATAATAGTATGAAGATATAGTTTATTACATATTTAGCCTTAACTTCCTTCTAGTTCTTTTTTGTCTTATTTGAATATAAAATACATGTGTTAAGAGATTTTTATGAATGGAGATATATGAAGTCCTCAATATGTTGAGATATATTAGACAAACTGTATATTGTTTACAGAGCAGAGATATATTCCATTGATCTTCCTTTTGTTTGTGAAGTAGTGAAACTGTTCTGCCACCAAAAACGATAATGCCAAGAATCATTTGTATCCTGTCTACAAATATCTCATCATAGGTAGAGTTTTTGCTTTGTCTGTATTTAAAATTTTATGTTGCTGATCTATGAGTATTTTGATTCATTTGCCATTATTTTCTTCTTCAATCTAAGTTCAGCTCAGTTAAATGCAGCCATGTACAGCTACATCCATAATTTACAGTGGGCTAAAACCATCATAACTTTATCATGCAGTAATTGTAGCTTCCAAAGTAAAACCATAATGAATACCAAGGATTGTGTGTCAGATCTAAAGGATGCAAAAATCCCTGGCTTTCTAACAAGACTTGAAATAATATCATTATGTAAATTAGAAGCACTGTTTTGCAAAGACCGATTTTGTATTTTACATAAAACGTGATAAATGTTCATTGTTCTGCATTTTTCCTGTCACCTTTGAGGTGTTTTCTCTTCAGATAACATTATGTATTTTGTTGGCTGGCCTGGCTGGAACTCATTGTATCAATAATCACTGGAATTGGTGTTTCTGTGTGAAATGCCTGATTCAGAGCCACTTTCCAATTTTATATTGAGACTTTGTATTTGTAATGTACAGTTACTGTTTCAGAACATCCCCTTGTACTTGAAAGGTGTGATTAAAGTTCCTTGCTTCTATGTGTTTTGTTTTTATTTCATTCCTTGTTAAATGTAATTAGGGCTGGTGCACACAGAACACGTTTTACATTTAAAATCGCAAGACAGAGCGGTAGAATGGAAAACGAAAACAAATATTCCTGAGAAACATGAAAAGTTTAACTCATTTGAAAAGAGCGCCACTTTTTGTCGTGCGTGAGACGCAAGCGGTGTTCTGTGAGAACGTCATTTACGCGTCTCTCTTGAATACTTGATTCAAACTGGACAGTCATGCCATCTAGACGTCAGATATTTCGCCGTCGTTAGCGCAACTTTTTCCGTCTATCGTACCTTTTATACCCGTTTCATTTCTTTCATATCGCACTGTTTTTTTACACAAGCGCAGCAGCCGCCATCTTGTGTCTCAGTTTTCGGTTTACCTCAGAAGACTTACTGTTTATTCCTGCAGAGTTCATCAACGTGGACAATGTTTCCCTTTTAGCGGAAGCTTAAAGATCATACAGGTAAGGTGATAATATCATTCAACTCAAAATAAACCCCTTTAGGGTAGATAACGACATTATACCTTAGATATGTCTGTGTTATGCAGTTATGAATCTTTCAGATTCTTGCCTATAAGTACAGCATTGCTGTAATGATTAACAGCAGAATTATTTTTGGTGTTTGTACAATTATTTATTAACAGCACGTTTTATGTCAACATAATATATAAAATCATTTTATTAGTTCTGCTCCAGGCAAACAAAGTTAAAAAGGGGGTCTTCTTGAGCCCTGTACATTGATTTCTAGCAAACAACTGAACCAAACAAGTGTGTCCAATCAATCATATGTTGTGCTCTCTGTGTAACTACAAAGCTCAACGTATTGATGTGTGACCCAGCTGGGTTGCATAAGATAAAGCAAGCCAATAACATGGGCGTTTCTTCTCCAGCTCTGCTTTTTTGTCTTCGGTATGTCTTCTACACCTCCAGCTTCTTTTTCATTTGAAGTTTGTAGAGGATTTGATAACCATCGTCCCAAGCGTAGAGCAGCTGCTCCACAGGGCTGTATTTGAGGCTGGCATGAGTGCCGTATCGTTTGGGAAAGTATACATTTGGAGCGTCGTCATTCGTGACCATGTCGCTGACATCAAACACGCACTGAATTCGAGAGCGGCTGGGTAGTTTGGAGTTATAGACCACGTAGACGGTACCGCAGATGACGAACGCTGCCTCTGCGTTCTCCCTCACACAAGGGGTGTCCCACATCTGCTCGATGTCTAGGGTTTTAGGGTCTATCTTGGCCAAAGAGATGTGCCTTTCGTTCTCCTGAGTAGCGTAGATGGCCCACAGACCCTCTTCGTCCACTGCTAAATCGATGAAGGTCTCAGGATTCAGGTTGTACACGGGGAGCTGGTTTTTAACTGGAAACACGGCACTGTCTACAACTATGTTCTTCTGAAGATCAAACTTTATTAGTTTCATCTCCTCACCCTGCTTTAGATAGTACAGGTGGTTGTTGTAGACGGCATGACCCATACCACGCCACGCTGAAGGGAGCTGGACGCTGGTGGCCGAAGAAGTGCCTTGGGAGGAGGTGAATTCACGGACTGTACCAAATTCGTACAGGGTATTATCCTCGGTCCCGTTTAAGATGTAAACCTTCCCACCACCACTTCCCATGTCTTTGGTCCACATTCCCTTAGCACCGCCCACTCGTTTGAGGATCTTCATGGCTTTGATGCTGGAGATCATGTCACTACAGTCTAAAAATAAGGAAAAATTAAATCTGTCATTGTTATTCATTAGATATTTGGTGCTATTCAAACTAGAATATCAATAATTGCCCTCTTGTGATCCATTTCAAAGTGCATCCCTTCCTCATGATATTACTTACTATGTGCTTTCCAATAAAGTCTGATTTAACACTAAACCCTAATGGGAATGCACAGTACACTAATGACAGTCTGGGTTAATCAGATTGGAGGCGTTTTGCTATGAAAAGGCAATGTAGAGCTGCTGAAGTGTAGAGACGCTATATGGAAAGCATCATGATTTGTCCTCCAGCAGTATAATTACTGTCTTTCTCAATGATGGAATAATAATACATTTTATTTAGTACCTCTAAGTGCCTTTCTAAATGAGGACTTTAGGAAGATTAGACCCACTACTTAATGCTTTATGTATTAAAGTCTGCCAAAGTTATAATAGCTTAGAGCTTCGTGTGATTGAGCTGCTTCCCTGTCATTCTCGTGCCACTTATTTGAAGAAGCTTTGATTCATTCGTTTCTTAAAACTGAAACTATGAAGTGTAGTTGGCACTTTTAACAGTTATTTTTCCTGTTAATTTTCTAGGAAGATTTTCAAACCTGTGACAGTTTTGTTCTTATTAACTAAAACCAAAACTATTACAGACATTTTCAAAATTCAAAATGTCAAAATTTAAATGAAAATCTTCAACTTAAAATTTTTTTGTTTTAACTAACTAAACTAATGAGAGTAAGTTAAAGTTAAAATTACTAAAACTAAAATAAAAAATAAATGAACACTATATATATATGGTAATTGACAAATAGGCAGTAAACATGCTTTTTTGTAAAAGACCATTTTTGAAGAAGAAATACGTATATTTATGTAGTGTAAAGTCTGATCTTTGAGAAAATATAATAGGTCACTAACTTCGTCAATTCTTTAATTAATTTATTTATTATTTTTTTTACATTTTTACAGAATTCTATGGTGTGACATTAAAAATTAAGAAAAAAACTCTTAATAATATACAAGTAACATAAGAGAAATGTATCTTCATTGTTAGATACTTATTTTCATATAGTGTTATTTATTTAATATGAAATTATAATTAACAATTTTTTCCCCATGACTTGTTGGACGATTTCAAGACAAACTTTGCTGTCATCTGTTCAAAACTGCTGAAAATTATACCATTTTAAGATGAGTGATATTTATATCTCTCCTATTGCAATACTCAACTTTTTTTTTTCTAACATATTTTGAGATAACAAAACAAATCTTTGGTTCTTATATGTGTTACACCATAAGACATTATGTCACACTAACAGACAGAAATGGTAGTTATTAAAGTATTTCCATTTAATTTTGAACAGAGGAGAAAGAAAGAGTAATTTTGATACAAACAACCTCAACGTGTTTTTTAAACAAATCAAAATCATTTTTTATCAACAAAATTCAGTCATGTAGTCAAAATGGTATACATTAAGATGAGAATTAATAAAAAAAATATATGGCTAATATTTTTAAGGCATCATTTTGATTCTATTTACTTTTTGCATCATTCTCTTAGGATGTCCTCCCTACTGATGGATCCCTGCTCATTTTCTGTCTATATTTCCATGTTCTCGCTCTTCCACTAATTTCTCTCCCTCAATTCTTTCCGTTTCAAAAACAAATGATCACATGTTATACTTATTTTCATGACATTGTAACAACTACATCAGTAGTTTAATTAATGTAATCATTGCATGTAAAAACGCTGAAAAATATAATAAAAAAGAAATAAAAAAGGAGTTAAACAAATCTTATTTAATTATTTAAAATGCTTCTTAAAGAGTCCTCTGGTGTGACATCTTTGTCCTGTGGTGTGACAGTACAGGCGTCACACCGGAGGACATTATCTGTCACACCAAAGGACGTTTCATCCTTTTGTATCAATTAATGACCTTGCTATTCCAACCTAACCTGTCATTAGCGGTTAGCAAGACACATTTGCACAATTTTCCATTATTATGGAATTATTAAGGGTGTCACACCAAAGGACAACAAAATGTAACACTTTTGTAGTGGTTCCAAAAAAGAGACAGAAATTTACCAAGTGCATTGACAAGGGGGTTCAGTAACATAATCATAAATGGGGGTCCTTCAACGAATTCATTTTTTCTCTGGAATTGGGCGATTTAAAATCAGGACATGGTGTCACACCAAAGGACATGGTTTTCAGAGACAAAATGTATCAAGTTCCTGCGCTTTCAGAAATAAATAAATGAAAAAAATGATTGCCATTTACTAAAATAGACACTTGTACAATTATTACATTTATGCCAAAGGTATTTATTAAATGTTTTACACTTTTCTTTTTAATTTATAAAAGTTATAATTAATTGAACCATGCTTGAGAGAGTCACACAATAGGATAATTTTGACATTTGGCTTAAAAATTGAAAACTAAAAAAATATAAAAATAAACGCTAGTTCAAAATATTAATAAATGGCATACTAGTATATAAATAATACAGACATAACACTGATTAAATATAATTTAATTTTTAATTTATTTATTTTTATTCAGAAATATTAACATCAAACATATATGTCAGAATGGGTACACGGTTGTAGGTGACAGGTTTGCTGTCATAAAATGTTTGATGAAATTTTATTATTGTAGTTACTGATAAACTTTTATTTACTATTACCAAGTGTTTATATATATATATATATATATTTTTTTTTTTTTTTTTTTTTTTACATGATTGAAGGTACACTGCAATTCGTGTAAAAATTGAAAAAACAAGTGATATTTTCTGGATGTCTGAAATTAAGGAATGTTACCATAAGAATTTAGAGAGCAACAAACATTTTTCTTTAACAGTTTTACTGCAAATAATCAATTAAATATAATCAATTCAACCTTTTTGAATGATTATAAGTTGAGAAAGTGAAAGAGGCCGAAATCACTATTTTATGCTTATGTTAGAAAAAATTATAGCATTTCGTAGTTCAACAGCACAACAAAAACATGGAAATTGTGCCTCTAGTTCTTTGGAGTACTAAATTTGTTGAATGAGCTATGGCCAGTGCCATCATGCTGCGAGGCAAACATTACTAGTATCTGCGCCTGTGGAATGTTACCTAAAGCTCTTTACCTGTGAGTTTGGAGTACTTGGCTTTATTCCTCTCCTTGACAACCGTCACCTGCTGCTCGACCAGCTTGTCCTCTACATCCACGCAAGGCTGCGCTCCATTCTGTGTTTCGAGGTAGTCCATCTCTCTCTCCACGCGGTCTACGCGTGTACCCACTGTGTCCAACTCGCTCCGCAGCGCCTCCTTGTTCTTGTCCAGGCCCTCTAGCTGTGCCACCATCTGCTGCTTGAACTCGCGCAGTTCTGAGGCGTAGCGGCTGGTCTGCTCATGCCACAAGGAGATGCGATCCTGCCAATGAAGAAATAAACAACAACAAGTCTCGAGAGCCTCAATAAAAGAGATTCGAATTAGTCAGCTGTAAACATATCTGTGAAATGAGCAGCTTTCATATGATAAGATGAAGTGAAGGCTAGCAATTAGCTTTTAAATAAATGTGAGTGGTTCTTCGGGTTAGAAGTCATCACCATAATGCTAGGGTGGTTCTGAGGGCGTTGCTGTGTAGTTAAGTGTACTAAACAGCTTCCTACATACTGTATAGTGTAGCAATATATAATATATTGATTTCTCGATTTTAATCGATTCTCATTTTTACGTCTAGCCTGTTAATGAATAGAACTTTGTAGTGCGCATCCCTTCCAATGAATCGCAATAAGCTTTGTGCTTTTACCTTGGATATGAAACAAAGTCTCAGATTTAAAATTCTGTCAATTTTATGACAATATTCATACAGTAAATGCCATTTTGACGCTGTTTAATGTGGAGTGACCGAACTGAAAAAAGCATATTCGGTGACCTCGTTAGTCAGTTAAAAAAATTAACTCTACAGAACAGCATTTTGCTAAATATATGCACCAAATAAAATATTCATTATAATTTTTACTGTTCTTCAGTGTTAAATTTATGTTTGAATAAATCCGTCAAGTTTTTATGACAGCTAATGTTACCATTTAAATGTTTATATTTCAAAAAACTAATTGAAAAATATATTCATGTAATTAAGTTGGCTTGAGAAAGTCTCATGCTACTAACTTGCTAATTATGCTAGCAACATGCTAATCATGCTAGTAACTTGCTAATCATGCTAACAACATGCTAGTAAAATACTAATGCTAGCAAATGGCTAGTAACATGCTGATCATGATAACAAAAGGTTAGTAACTTGCTAATCATGTTAGAAACATGTTAGCAACATTCTAATGATGCTAACAACATGCTAGTAACTTGCTAATCATGCTCAAATCTTGCTAGTAAGTTGCTAATCATGCTAGTAACAAGCTAATTATGCTAACAACATTCAAGTGACATGCTGATTATGTTATAAACGTGCTAGAAAATGTCCGTAACTTGCTAATCATGCTAACAGGCTAGTAACATGCTAATCATGTTAACAACATGTTAGTTACATGCTAGTGACATGCTGATCATGTTAGAAACGTGCTAGCAACATTCTTGTAACATGTTAATCATGCTAGGAAACGTCAAAAACTTGCTAATCATGTTAACAACATGTTATTAGATTATTCATGCTGGAACCATGCTAGTAACTTGTGAATCATGCTAACAACAGGCTAGTAACATGCTAATCATGCTAGCAACATGTTAGTAACATGCTAGTGACATGTTGATCATGTTAGAAACGTGCTAGCAACATGCTAGGAACATGTTAATCATGCTAGAAAATGTCAGTAACTTGCTAATCATGCTAACAACAGGCTAGTGACATGCTAATCATGCTAACACCATGTTAGTAACATGCTAGTGACATGCTGATCATGTTAGAAACGTGCTAGCAACATGCTAGTAACATGTTAATCATGTTAGAAAACGTCAATAACTTGCTAATCATGTCATGCTAACCACATGTTATTAGATTATTAATGCCAGAACCATGCTAGTAACTTGTGAATCATGCTAACAGACTAGTAACATGCTAATCATGCTAACAACATGTTAGTAACATGCAAGTGACATGCTGATCATGTTAGAAACGTGCTAGCAACATGCTTGTAACATAGTAATCATGTTAGAAAATGTCAATAACTTAATTATTAGCTATTAACTTAATTATTAACATGTTAGCTAAACATGCTAACATGTTATTAGATTATTCATGCTAGAACCATGCTAGTAACTTGTGAATCATGCTAACAACATGCTAGTAACATTCTAATCATGCTAACAACATTGTAATCAGCCTATGAAAATGCAAACAACAAGCTAATCATGCTAAAACATGCTCACAATATGTTAAATCATGTAAGCAATGTGATAAATCATGCCAGCAACATCATCTTTCATACTTTTACAACTGCTTCAAACTTTCAGGCTAGGCCTTCTCAAGCCAACTTAAAGTTTGTTGTCAGACTTTACTCATCTAGTTGTAACTTTAGTACTATAAAAACTTCACTGAGTGTAATTTAAGCGTTTGTATACAGACTGTATTCAAATGAACTCTATCAGTTAATTTTAACCTTTGATATTATAGTTATGTAGCCTACTACCAACTGACTCGCTTGTTTCGAAAATAAAGCATAACTGGTGGCCGTTGTGTTCCCAGATGCGCGGTAAACTCACAACAGATGCAATAAACAAGTTCACTGCATTCACTGTGAATTGAGCCATTCTGAGGTGCGGAAAATAAGATTTTCTGCTTTGAAGCTGCTTTGAAACAACATGTATTGTAAAAAGCACTATATAAATAAATTCAACTTGACTGACATTACTATCTTAGATCATGCATGCAGACATTGATTTTATGCCAATGCATGTTCTAAGCAATTATACATTTTAAACCGTGAACTCGAGGACACTAAATACTGAGTCAGGCAGTCTCATGAGTGTAAATTATTCTAATATAAACCCTCCCTTGACAGCTGCAGGAATTCATGAGGGCTTTGGCATTGGAACAGCATCATTTGCGCTGCAGATGGATCAACCTTTGGCAGCAAATGTTCTTTTTTGAATTGTGACTCAGTGGAAGGAAAGAAGAAGCAAAGTGTGTTTTAGCATAATCACACAAAATGACTCGTCTGAGAAGAACTGTACGTGCAGAGTCAGCACAGGGAGAAAACAGGAGGCAAAATTTCCTTCATGTGGCCGAATCCAAGACACAGAGGGAGATCGGGTGACCGACTCAAGAAGAAAGAATCCTGGCAATGGAGCAAATGCGGAAAGGAAGTGAGAGAGTGTGCATGTTCGTATGTTTCTTATGTTGGTGTGTTTGTCGGACATCCCTTACCAAAAAGTAGTATACTTCAGGTATATTTTATTAAGTATACTTCAGTAAAGTTTAAGTATATTTTTAGTATACTTTATGTACTAAGTATAGAAATAATAGTATACTAGTATACTAACAGTACTCCTTGGCCCACTTTCTAGTATATAAAAGTATACTTTTAAGTATACTTTAAGTAGAACAGAGTACACAACTAGTTTACATCAATGTTTTAGCTTGTACTGCAAGAATAATAAAGGTGAACCTATAGATATACTGATAGTTTACTAATTAA
>JAHKKF010422205.1:0-14547 GCA_019740295.1 Labeo calbasu | reverse complement strand
ATTAGTTACTTTTATAATCATGTAACTCAGTTACTATTTGTGAGAAGTAACTAGTAACTCTAACTAATTACTCTTTTACAATAACATGCCCAACACTGGTAGGGAAACTATAATAAAGTTATAATTTAAGCTATTGTCAAGTCATCAATTTTATTTGCATAGCACTTTTCACAATGCACATTGTTTCAAAGCATATCTTATTATCTTTTTGCCTCGCAGTCACATTTGTAGATGATGCCAGGCATGAGGAAGCAGGAGGAAATGAGGATCCAAGTGCAGCTTTTTAATGGTAGGAAACAAAAGTAAAGGGAAAACAGAAACACATTAAACAACTCCGAATGAAACACAGGGAAACCAGGGCTTAAATATACAAGGGTAACTAGGTTAACAAAACACAGGTGTGAACAAAGAGAGACTAATGAGGGAAACCACTAAAAAACTCCTAACAGGAAACCAAAAAACCAGAACTTCAACCTAAGAGTCCAAAACAACACAAAAACAGATATAAACTATTCAGCAGTCAAGGTTTGCTACAGTACGTATATCTGGCTTTACGTGAGTGTAGCGTACATATGCAGACGAAGCTGGGCACGTATATATGATATACTGGTACATTCACTTGTGATGGGAAGCGCATGTGGCCACATTACTTTTGTAGTGTAAATGCTGTGAGGTGGAAAACCGTACAAACAACGAAGGAGCGTCTGCTCCCCTGACACGAAAATACTGTGGGACGTGCAGTGGAAGAGCGTGACAAAACATGGGATTTAAACTTTGCCACTTGTAAACAATTGGAACAGTGGATTTGTGTGGTTGGACAGACAGTGAAACCAGCTTCGGCTGAAGGCCGTAATAGCCTGTAACCATTTTTTAAACATTTATTTTTTAGCATTTTAGCATTTGGGGTGAGATCAGGAAAGGTCCACGAGCCAGGACTCAAGCTCGGGATGCCCAAAGCGCAGCGGCGCTATATGTCGGCACTGCCCGTCAGGACGTCGGCGCCGACTGAAGACCGTGCTGATGTATGCGGTGACAGACAATAGAGCCGCCCACGGACACGCCCGCAGACCCGGCCCACGCCCACACGCACACGCAGATGTGCGTTAATACCAGGTGTAAACCAGGCCGATCATTAACTCGATCATCTGAGAGCACTGAATCCCACACTGTCACATCTTTACGTTCTAACGAAGTGGTTTCTGAGGCCGACTGAAGATCTTCTGACCGAATAACTCGATGAGATGACAGCGCTGCTTCTGTTCTTCTGTTGTTTTCACAGTGTGTGTTTCAAATATGTCTCTCCTTGCATGTGAAAACAATCTCGTTCCTGTAACAACTTTTTCCTTGACAAACCTGTCATGGCTTGCAGCGCTCAGATGTTCAGAATAAGTGGTAAAACCGCAAACAGAAGCAGAAGGACCGCAGATGAGTCACAGTCAGTTCACAGAGCTGCTGCAAGAACTTTCCTCTCATTCTACGAGAAGATCAGAAGCTGCTGCACGTGTCCACAGAAACCTCCAGGTCACCGCTGTAATGTTTCATGCCCGTTTCTTTTGAGAAAATATGTAAGGCAGGACTGATTTCTGAGGTTGATGGGGACCAGTTATGAGCACGTCCTGATGCTTCCTCTGCAATCGTCTTCATCGTTCCTGTTTGTCACAGCAGCACAATCATCAGACCACACACAAATACTGCTTTCACACTATTCCACACTATTAAAATATTACAGCATATAGTAGTCATATAGACAAAGAGCCAAACATGACATCAAAGAAAGTCTTCAAGAAAAGGAGGACCGTTTGTTTTTAAGGATACTTTACATGGAAGGGAAAACATTTACAAAAGGATTTGTTGCAAAATGTTGATTATTAACATCCTTAGCAGCGATCTGACCTGAGCACATCCTGCAAATAACCAATGCTTTATCAGACCTAATGCAGATTCATTACGAGTGTTAAGATCTGCTGAAGACATAAACAAAGCAGCCTGAAATCAGGCCTGACTGACCTGCATTTATCGAACGACAACATAGGAAAATCCAGCACCGCGAAAGAGTTCTGTGTGGTTTATCTGTTCGCTTACTTCATGAAAGTTACAGCTGTTTTATTCCGCAGCAGTGCAGACAAAACAAACACATCAGCTTTGCAGAGAACAATGGGCTTTTCTTAGCAAGTATGTTTGTTAAACAGCGTTCATGAGAAGATCAGCACTTGACTGCCACAGGATATGGGTAAAATATATTTTAGTTGTTTTTCAAAAACACAATCCAATACATTTGGACATGAAGTCAAATTTCAGTTGTGTTCACGGGTCAGAAATTATCACATTGCAAGCAAATGTTGAGTGAAAACTTTTGATACTGCACCCAAATGAAATTTTTTTGTGATATCAACTTCAAATTTGGAATACAAATTTCAATGATTTATGGCTTTGATTTACATGCAATTTTAACAAAAAAACATGCTATGTATTTGTATTATGTATTTAAAATTTGAAATATTTTTATGCAGTATTTGTAGCAAAAAAAAAAAAAAAAGTAAGCTTTTTTAACTTTCTAATTCAGCTGGTTTTAAATGTTCTCACTTCAGCAATAATTTTCCAAGTGTCTTCTTTAAAAAGACACCAAACATAAGTCTGTGTTCCAAAGCATTCAAGGTTTACAGTAGTTTAAGTGGTTCAGTTTTATTTATTTTCCAGTCTATGTTCAAAAAGGGGTTAACAGGGAATATATGGATTATAACTATTGCATAAATATAATTTAGTACCATAAAATCCCGTAAAATGCAAGTTATGTGAGTACAATAAGTTCGGTTTAAGCACACGTGCGTTATACCCGAATATACTGCACAGCGTTGTTTTGACATGTAGCTGTTTTCAGTCATCACAGTTTTATACTTTGTTGTGAACATTGTTTGTGACTGTCGCTGTAGGAAAATCCCCACTGTAATGGTGTGTCAGAGTGAAGTGTACCTGCGGTTCAGCTCTGCGCTAACACTGTGTTCATTTATAAAGACTATTTCCTATTTAAAAAGCGCCATAAAACGGCCCTGATTAAATCATTTGATCCCGTAGAGCTTGACCTCTAATTGAACTGAGCCTGTTTTACACCTTCAGATTATACATAATTGATCTGGTACGTTGTCTAATTGTTTGCCCTTCCACATTCAGGCTTTAGTTAAATGACTGTTAGCGAAGGTAGATTGGCCACATTTCTCTCTCAGTAGGTGCTAAGCCCTTTCCTTACTTAGCGGCGCGCTCTCAGAGCTTCACACATTAGCTATTGTGCAGTTAGCATGAGCCTATAGCGCTTATTGGTGAAAATAAACAGGGCTGAAAATGTCTTTGCGCAGCATCCAGCTTCTGTTCCTCTATGTTGAATATGAAGGCTGACGCTGACCCTTCCACTTCCCGAGCTGAGAATGAAGGCTCACATTGAGCATTAGGGGCTCCAGGTGTGATCATTTAAGAGTCCGGTGCTGGAAAACACTTGTCTAACAATCTCTAATCTGAATATTGGAGCTGATTTCCACTTTCAAACAGTCACCGGCAGAAGCTGAGCATTTGCGTTTGACGCCTGAATTTGCATTTGTGCTCTTAACCCTTCGCTGTGCAAATATAAGTAATTGCATTAGCTGGAAAATCTTGACGTTGTTTTTATTGCAGGCGCAGGTTTGCTGAAGTGAGTTGTCAGATTTAACGAGCACTTGGAAATGGTGCTTATAAAGTTAGCTTTTATTTTTAATGATGTTTAATGACAGTGCATCCTCATCTGTCCTAATAATTTATAGTCATTTTCTTTAATAATGCAATCCGTAATTAAGCATTGCTGCCAGCAGATGTTGTTCCATTGTTTTGAATTGCAAATGTCCTAAATAATAATAAAAAAAAACAATATAAATTAAAATAATAATAATATTTACACATAACAGATTCTTAACACATTCTTAGTACATTTGATATAATTCTCAGCATTTGTTGCTGTACTGTTGTTTATTTATTTGTTTGTTTGTATCATGTGTTTAGGTGTTTCCACACAGCAGCACCGTATGGAAATAATCCAGCTGCAGAACTACGTGCGGTGCAGCTCTCTTCCACTTTAACATAACAATAGACAAAAACCTAAAGCAGAGTCATTATCGAAACATAATAGTAACGCTTCACTGCATAAAAATGAACAATTCGGTATATCGACATTTTCAGTTTCTTTAATAAAATTTGTATTTGAATTTAATTCAGTTTTATCACTTTTTCTGAACGTATATAGGCGCCATACCGCATTAATCTATTTAAATGACTATAGTGCCACTGCACTTGCAATTCAAAAACATAATTTTCATCAAAAAAATCCTTTTTTGCAAACCGTTAACGCTGAGAGCGGCTGGAGAGTCACTGCATCGTTTGTGTTTATAATTGTTCTCTCTTATTTGATACAAAATATTCAGTAGATCTCGAGTGTACTAAAGTGCTGCAGATACGTCGTTCTCTAGATTTTGTATTTCTGCTAAATGTGTTTAAAAGCTCATTCTGTGATTGTATAATATGTAAAAGACTCTCAGCAAACTCTGCTTTATTGGTGCTTTTCTTTGTTTCTTCTTGAGACTCTCCTTCAGCTGCAGGTCTGGATCTCATTAAATAACGAACGTCTGTGCCGGAACCAAACCTCCATGTTATGCCCCAAAAGTTCTGATATTCTAATGACCACATTTGTATGCATATACTACTATTGTACAAAAACATTACCAACAACCGCTGTTTTAGTGCTGTGACGGCGTCAGTTTAAACACCGTCGTCGTACAGCGCCACGTCCACCTTAAAACCATCGAGAGCAGTACAGTCAAAACAATGCAAAGCTAGTGTTATGAAATCTGCTGTGTTTTTATAAAGTGCCAGTTTTCAGTATCAACACCAGTGAATAGAGTTCAGACGGAGACGCTCTGTGTGAGCGTGATGAAGCGCAAGCCTGGAGAAGAGATACGATTCTGACCTCCGTCACCCTGTGACTGCATTCGTACGCTGCCAGTGCACTGCACAAAATCACACGCTTCCTCAGTAATTCTGCCCTGTTTTCCAGCACAAATATATAAACATGCTTAAATCAAGACACATTTACTGGAGAAGTGCAATGACTAAGATATGAAATCTTGTTTTCTGATCTACCAAAACAAAGTGAGTTTATGCTGAAAATCACCAGGGTCAGAAAAATCAACTTAATTCAAAGGGAAAACAAGTTTATTTTTCTGAGCTCCCTGACAGATTTTTTACAGCAAAAACTCACTTAGTTTTCATACATTTTTCAGAAAACAGGACTTAATATCTCAGTCATTTTCTATCTCCGGTAAATGTATTGATTTAAGAATGTTTAGGTATTTTTGCAGCTTGCGATAGCCCCGCCTCTCACGGTCTGTTCATCACTGCCATTGGCTGATCGGACGGTCGGTGCAGTACTGCCCACCAATCACGTTGCTGAATCAGTCAGACTGACAGAAACAGAGAACAATGTGTCAGTCAGACATCAGCTCTTTCTTTCCCATTTGAATCAATATGAACATGAAACTGCTGAACAATGAGCTGTGAGGTGTTACCAATACAGAAATTAAAGCTGCAGCTCCGTTCCTGCCACCAGAGCTACTAACAATAACCAAACAACAGTTAGTATAACAAATACAAGCTATAAGAAAAGCCTACTGTTTTTGAAGAAGAAAAAAAGCCTTGTGTTAAGATAAAAAAAAAATATATATATATACATATATATGCTATCATTAGTTAATTGTCCACAGTGAGATATTATACTGTGTAAACATGAATGTAAATATGAGATGCATTAACTTTGGACTAAAAGCTGATGACCAGCTCCCTCCTGAGGAGATGAGAGATGATATAAAAACATCAGGGATTTACGGAACAAAACTATTCTGACGTATTAAGTATATTTTCTGTCTAATTTTATGTTGGAACAACAGCGCTCTTTGTACTTGACGTGAATGTACACGGTTTAGAGACGATTAAACTACTACTACGGTTTACTGCGACTAACTAAATAATCCTTTAAATAAAAGTTCAGTTCCAGAAGTGCACTGAACCTGAGGAATTTATTGAGGAAAAGGTGCACATTTGTTCATTCGGACAGTTTGTGTTCACCGTGTTGGTTTTCCCACCTGAACCTCATTCTGCCGTTGTCTTCAACTTCAACGTGAATTCGGGAGATAAACACGAGACGAGTCTGTTAGAGTCGCAGGTAACGGCTGTTGTGGAGGCCAAGCGAGTCCTGTCGAGCGAGTTTCACCGCTGCTTCTCTGCTCTTCTCGTTTTCTCAGCCGCCGCAGTTTCTCAAAGCTGCTCGCCATTTTGCGATTATAATAAGACTCTAAATCCCTGTGTAGATCTGACCTCTGCTCTTTCTATTTTAAGCGGCGGTGTGAGTTATAAATGGCGAGCGGGACCGGATTAGGTGTGTGTTTGGACTGAAGTGAGTGTGAGAAACTGGGGAAACACACAGACGCCGCTGCAAAGCCAATCACATCTGTGCAGTGACACTGCTCTTTAAAATATTTAGTGATTCAGTGAGGCAGAAGGTTGTGAAAACATTTGTAGTCTTTTCTTAGTTTGGTTTGGTTTGGTTTATTATACAAAGCTTCCTTTCAGATTTATGCAAAAATCAAACCTGTGCTTTGTCTGTGAATATGACGTGAATTTTAAAATGCAAGGCACACATTATAAATCACAGCAGAATCACCCAAGTGCTCTCAAAATGCTCAAAACGCTGGATTTCATTCATTCATTCATTCATTCATTCACAGGCCCTTGTTTCAGATCAACAGTACACGAGGAGACTGTCGGCTGTCGCCACCTGTTGGTTGCCAGATTCTGCCTCGGCTAGAAAACTTCAAAGAGTCCAGATGCTAGAAGAAAGTGCTGATACAATTCAAATAGTTTGTGTGTTAAGGGCCTGAATGTAAATATAAAGAGAATATTTTAAAATGTATATTACTGCAAAAACATCATGAGAACAGAAGTAGCGGGTTGGCCTTAATCGCAGCACACACAACACACACACAAACACACCTCTGAAGTCTGTTCACTACAAACACTGCACGAGCACATCTGAAGCAGCTCCTTGATTTACATGGCTGAGGTCAGAGAGAATGCATTAGAGAGAGATTCATAACAGTCAAAGGAAGAGTTAAACACACACACACACACACATCAGCTCACATTCACCAGCTCATTTCAAACTGACAAATATCAACACTCTCATTAGAATTCATTTAGAGATTTTACTGAGACATGAAGAAGAAATCAGAGTGATATAATCATCTTGATATCATAATAAAACTCATCAAAAGAAAACAGGCGTTGCGGCCTAACCGTCTGTTATTATTATTTACTTAGAAAGAATATTAGCAATAGTTCACAAAACTGCTTATTGATTTGAAATATAAAATGACAAACACGGTAACAAACGTCAAACCGGTGATGATGAAATGATTCTGTAAACATCACATCATTCACACTGTATGATATGAAAGCATCACAGGATTTAAAAAAAAAAGGAACAGTGACTTTTGTTCTGTAATGCCGCTCTAAAAAGAAGTCAATAGTAAACCGTTCATTTTTCAGTTAAGCCAGTTCATTATTAAATCACTAAATATAAACTTGCAGATTCTAAAAAAAAGGATTACGAGATAGCTACAATTAAAAAATTTTTTCATTTTTTTTCATGACAGAAAACAACAGCTCCAAAAAACCTAAGATATTTTTCTGAGAATTGTGAGGAAAAGTCTGAATTTTGAGATAAAAGACACTTTCAGTTACTCTTTACGTTTTTTATCGTGTGGCTGAAACAGACCTCCACATTATGACAAGACAAGGCTGTTGTAAAATGTCGTGTGAGCTCTTTCCAAAACCTTAATGACATAAATGAATTAACAGTTTTACAAAAATACACTACAAAATATATTGAAATAGTTTTTCTCTGAAACCTCAGATGTTTCCACTCACATGTATTGAAGGTGTACAGAAAATATGCGCTTACTTTTGATGCCACGTGAGTCACGACTTCACTTGAAGAAGGAGTAAATGCTTTTGAAAACCATTTGAAATCATGTGTTTTTTCTTGATTTTGTCATTGACCCTTTATTCACATTCAATCAACGTTTGCTGAGAGTAAATCAGCAGATGTTTGTTAAAGTAAACAGCCTCTCCTCTCCTCGCAGTGAGCGCGAGCAGCGGTGAGCATTCACTTAAAAAGCTTTTAGCAGCGTAACGACGTGAGTCTCGATGATTTCTCACTCGTGTTTTACAGCTGTAGTCTGACAGGCTCTCGTGAGCGCAGATCTGGACAGCGTCAACATTTACAAACCATATTAGAGCGACATCAAAGCACAGCGACACTTCAGACCAGCGCTTATCTCTCCCACCCACACACTCCCAAAAACATATACAAATGTATATATGTATGACACATATGACAAATACATATATATATATGACACTTCAGCTGTAATAATTCAGATTTATTCCTGTTTCTTCTGTATAGTGAAGACCGTTAACTATTAAAACGATATTGTGCCATTTGGATCATGATTTTAAAAAAAAAAGAAAAGAAAAGAAAAGAAAAGAAAAGAAAAGAAAAGAAAAGAAATAGCCCTGTCATAAATATTCAGAAAGTGTCTCATTTTCCATATATTCACCCAACAGAAACATCAGCAACCAACATGGAACTTTTTTTATAGTGAAAACATAGTCTAACCACATTAAGCACTGAAAAAGAGTTTTTATTTGACATTCTGCTCTTATAACTGCTTCAGTTTAATTCATCAGGCGTTTAACATCTATTAGAAAGCCTTCACATTTAAACTTTGCGTTCCTTAAATGTACACTCATATTTATGTATATTCTTTGTATTTTATTAATATTCATTTGAACTTTACATGAAGAAACACATTCTCATGGTGCTCAAAGCATAATCGTGCAAACATTTTAGCAAAATGTATTTCAATAAATTTTGTTTTAAATACAGCTTTACATCTTTTACTTAAGTATGTATGTATGTGTGTGTATTTTTTTTTACAGCACACTATTCGCTTTACATTTAACATTTTTACATTGTCTTTCTGTCTGTAGTCATGTTCTGTGCGTTGTTGAGTTCGAACTAAATGCTTTGTTTGTAAAATGTCTAAAAAGCATACATTACACATTAAGTCTCTGAGCAGTAACTAAGCATCTTTACTTCATTACTGTGCTTAAGTACAATTTTCGAGTGTCTGTTTACTAAAGTATTTTATTATGGGAAACTTTTACTGTACTACACTCCTAAAAATAAAGGGTCCAAAAGGGTGTTTTTGCAGTGATGCCTTAGCAGAATCATTTTTGGTTCCCCAAAGAACCTTTCAGTGAACAGATCCTAAAAATTGTAAAAAATCTTTTTCGACTCTAAAGAACCTTTTCTGCAGTTGAAAGGTTCCATGGATAGAACCACTGATACCAGTGAAGAACATCTATTTTTAAGAGTGCACATTCCAAATCATAATATTGTACTTTTCACTCATTTTATTAAAATAAAACTTACTGATTCAAATGAACCAGTCAGAGTGAGTCTCACCTAAAACATGTAACGCTGTCTGATTACAAATGAGCCAAAAACGGGAGACACTCCGAGTCTGAGTGCACATGTGACTGATGGCGCTAAAAGTAAGTTACTACTGACGAATTTTAGCATTCATTATTGGAAATCATATTTAGGTCACAAGTGTCCGATGGAAATACTTGAACGTAGACGTGTCCATATGTGTGTATTACCATCTGAATGGTGTAGGTTTTATTTAAAAATGTAACATAACTAAAATAACGCAAATTAATGTCCATGCATCTACTGTGCTGCTGTAGCACTTTCAAATAATGTAAAAATAGTGTTTGCGTAATGTTGTTTCTAAAATGCTAACACATTTTGCACAACATGACCTCTGTTTTTATATTGTGTTTTTATATTTGTCAACACACATTTTGTGTTTCCTCATTTCTATATGCTATATGATATATTTTGTTATTTTCACTTGTTTGCACACTTGAATGATCATAAAAAATCAGTTTTTTTTTTTTTTGTATTTGTAGCAGTGGGATAGAGTATGTAAAATTGCAAAATAAACATTCATCAATTAGTACTTTTCGCTATTAATCAAGTACTTCTGTACTTTTACAGAAGTCAATTTGAAAAGGGAGTACTTAATACTTTTACTCAAGGTAAAAGTGCTTTTACTTCTAAGCACTTTTACCCAAGTACTCTAGCTGTGAGTGTACAGAATTGTTTATTGTGGTGTTCCAAAATCATTTATGCAAAACTAACACTCTGTATTTAAAAATCTGTTTGATCCTTCTGTGAGTGAGATTTCAAAAAGCCACATCTCATTTTTACTAGGAAAAAACAACAACAAGCTCTCTGAAAAAGTGTGTGCAAACTAAGATATTGCTGTTATAAAACATCTTTAAAAAATAACACATCACTTCAAGCATCAAGACATTATTTAGAGTCAGTTGTCTGAAATGAGCATCAGCTGACTAGGTGATTCATCAGTATAACACGAAAATACGATGTGATTTTTCCCAAAGCGAGAGCGAGACGGGTCAGTCGTGTCAAGTGCAGTTTCTCCACTCTTAAGTCCACAGTAAACACTCCAAGAGCGCCGTAATATCACTTCAGCCCCTTCATGCTGACCTGTGCGCGTCTGCAGCATATGCTCCGCTCTGAGACGCTGTAGAAACTGGGAAATATGTCGGAGGGGAACGTGTGAGAGGAGAGCATAAAACACCACACACGTGTTCTCAATACAAACTGGTTGTTGCGCATCTGATGATTGCAGCGACGCAATCAGACGTCGCCGTCGCCGTCGCTCCCGCGCGTGATTCCTCTCCCTCTGAACTCCAGAGGTGGAGAACGAAACAGATCTTCTAAATGCTATCATTGAGCGAATGTACCTTAAAGGAACGCTCCACTTTTCTTGAAAATAGGCTCATTTTCCAACTCCCGTAGAGTTAAACAGTTGCGTTTTACCGTTTTCGAATCCATTCAGCCGATCTCCGGGTCTGGCGGTAGCACTTTTAGCATAGCTTAGCACAGATCGTTGAATTCGATTAGACCGTTAGCATCTCGCTCAAAAATAACCAAAGAGTTTCGATATTTTGCCTATTTAAAAACTTGACTCTTCTGTAGTTACATCGTGTACAAAGACGGACGACAAATGAAAAAAGAAAAAGGCGATTTTCTAAGTTGATGTGGCTAGGAACTATACTCTTATTTCGGCGTAATAATCAAGGAAATTTGCTGCCGTACCATGGGTGCAGCAGGCGCAATGATATTACGCAGCCGTAGTGCCGGTCACTTTCAGGCGCTGCGTAATATCATTGCGCCTGCTGCACCCATGGTACGGCAGCAAATTTCCTTGATTATTACGCCGTATAGGGATGGGCGATACTTCTTATGTTATTTTCGATCCGATACCGATATTTTGAAGCCCGGTATCGTCGACATCAATACCGATACCTCTAAACTAAACTTATCTTTGAAATTATTAAAAGTATAAAATCAGTAATACTACTCACTTAACATTATATTTAAAAGTCATGTGTTTTAGACATTTCCATAAACCCTTTTTTGTTTATGCTGTCAGAAATAAAATGTACTAAAATTGTATTTTAGCTCTTTACTGGGGCAGTAACCTCAAAGGTGCACCTTCTCTACCCCTAAAAGTTCGGAAGCATACTAGTACCATACAAGTACACACGCATTAAGGGTAGATAAGGTAGAAAGGTGTACCTCTGAGGGTACCTGATGAAAAACAACCATGGTGTTACATAAGTAAGAAAATGTATAATAATAATAATTATTATTATTAATTATTATTACCATGGTTTTTGCTACAAATATTGAGGTAAAATAATATTCCTGTAGTGTTAACCATGGTAAAAAGAAGCAAGCTAAAAGAGAGAGAGAGAGTTAACCATGGTAAATTTGTTGTTACTGCAGTTTTACTACAAAATGTGGAAAACTGTGGTTACTGTAGTAAAACCATTACTTTATTTTTTTGTAAAATGCTGCCAGGCTGTTGTACCCCAAAGGTGAAACTTTAGCACAAATACTTATTAAATATATATAATTAAATAAATATTTCATGTACACTATACTGTTCAAAAGTTTGAGGTCAGTACGATTTGTGTCTTTAACCATGCTAACAAGGCTGCGCTTATCTGAACAAAAATACAGTAAAAGCAGCAATAGTGGGAAATATAACAATTAAAATAATTATTTTCTATTTTAATAATTTGAAAACTGTAATTTAAAATGCATCAGTGATCAAATCTGAATTTTCAGCATCATTACTCCAGTCTTCAGTGTCACATGATCCTTCAGAAATCATTCTAAGATCATTTGCTACTCAAGAAACATAATTTCTGATTATTATCGATGTTGAAAATAGTTGTGCTGCTTTTGTTGTCCTATTCGAACAAGCACTTTTAAGCGAAGCGTCAGCAGCGAGCGCTATCTGTGATTGATTGGTTCTGTCTTTCAGTATTTGCGTGTGTTCCGATGAGCAGGAGAAACAGTTCTATCCTACACAATAATTCGCTAATAGTCTATTGTTCCTCTTGGAGGCTTATATTGTGCAGTGGATTTCTTGCTAAATAAATTAAATTAATGGTTAAAAATGCTCTTTAGATATTTTCGATAATTTTGTGTGAGGATCGACTTTGCTGACGTTGTATCGATCCGCCCGTCCCTAACGCCGGAATGAGAGTGTAGTTCCTAGTCATATCAGCCTAGAAAATCGTAACTTTTCATTTTCCCTCAGTCTTAGTACACACGTTTTAAATAGGAAAAATATCGTCATTATATGCGGTCATTTTTGAGCGAGATGCTAAACAAGGTCTAATCTGATTCAATGGTCTGTGCTAAACTATGCTAAAAGTGCTGCCGCCAGACCCGGAGATCGGATGAATGGGTTCGAAAACGGTAAAAACTCAACTGTTTAACTCAAGGGGAGTTGGAAAATGAGCCTATTTTCAAAAAAAGTGGAGTGTTCCTTTAACTAGGAAACTCAAGACGCCACAATTCAGAGCAGCTGGACTCACTAATCCATTAACTAGTGCAGATTACTGCAGGACAGATCCAGTCAAATTGAGCATTAATCATACACGATATCATTTCCAGCTAGACACGCTGCTCCGTGATTGCGGTGCGATTCCGTCGCGGCCTTTGTTTAATGCTCTTGATTAGCGAGCGCACATTTGCGTCTGATCATTGTTATTACAGTTAAGCCAATGAGACGAGCGCCTTCTCCGTGCACCTTTACAGGCTCCACCGCGCAGAACTCACATCAGGCTCTCCATCCGCGGGCTCCTGCACATGGAGGCCTTCAGAATACATCAGCGCATAAACGATTCACTTGAACGTGACAGGCACTTATGATGAGACTAACAACAGATGAATCTCCGCCAGAGATTCATGTTTGTTTGTGTTTGTGTGGTTGACACTGCATGATTAATGTGCATCAGAAGTGCGTGTGTGAATGAAATCCTGTCAGATTTAGCCACTGCAGCACACCAGCACCACTCATCCTGTCCACTTCATGTTTACAGTGAGAATAGGTAGTGTGAGCTGTACCAAACCATGTGTTGTGCTGCAGACTGGTATTCCTCGTCATATTTTATTGTATCGTTGTAATATTAAACACTGGTTTGTAGCACAAATATCCACATTTCATAGCACATTTATGAGGTGTGTTGTGTTTCATGCCCTGGTTTCTTCTTTATGACCCCTTATATTAAAGCTTGACACTGAACAAAAGAGAAATCTTTGCATTTCGGCACGTTTTCTTTAGATTCTACTCATAGTTCCAATACTTACAGCATTTACGTGTCAGTAAATCCCTCACTGCTCAATATGGTTAAATGTGTTTGGATTGCGTAAACCGAACTACAAACGAACAGGATTTAACTGTAAATGAACAAATGAGTTTTCCGTTTACAGTTTCTAACTCATTTTCTAAAGATCAGTTCTTGATTCCAGAAAAACATACCATCAGCTTGAACCAAACACTAATACTAAAACTGATTCTGTGATTCTCCTGTTTGTTTCTGTGAGGCTGCATTGACACGACCTGCATTGTATAAATACAGGTGTTCTGTTGATCCGAATCCCTGCGTTAATAACACATCCAGCACAGCTGTTACCTGCGTTTCTTTCACACACTGGGCTTCCTGAAGGACGAACCGCCGCTGGTTCTGGATGACTGTGGAGAAGTGCGTTTCTTTACTGAAGCGCAGGAGATTTATAAGCTCAGAGACGGGAGCGGCGCAGCCTGGTGAACTCAGATAAATGTGTTCGACGGTGCGTCTGCGTTCATAACCCCAAACCTAACCTTTCATCTAAACATGATCTGAATGCTTCTGCATTTAGATGGACTGTAGTGTAATTTAAGGTAAATTCAGCATTGTCTGAAAAACAATCACTGCCAGCATTTCAGTCGTACAGTCATAAAGCTCAGCAGATTGCAG
>JAHKKF010422056.1:0-34989 GCA_019740295.1 Labeo calbasu | reverse complement strand
AATGAATGTTTTCTTGGCAACTGACTGTAAGTAAAATAAATTTAGGTTTTTGAATCTGGTTTTATTTCATTTTAGAAAATGTTTGTTTGCTTATTTCAAGTAAGTTTATTTTTTCTCTCAGTTGGCTGGCAAATAGTAAAATCAGTTTTGGTTTTTAAAAATTATGTTTAAAAAACTACACTTTTTTACTTCCTAAAATAATAATAATTATGATATATATGTGTGTGTGTGTATATATATATGTATATATATATATATATTTAAATTTATATATATATATATATATATATATTTTTTTTTTTTTATTATTAACAGAATCAGATTTGGAATCTATAATGTTCTATATACTAAAAGTGTGTGTGTGTGTGTGTGTGTGTGTGTGTGTGTGTGTGTGTGTCTAGTACATGTGTTGCTTATAGAATAATTCAACCTAAAGCCTAAAGGAGAGGTGAACGACAGATGAACGCTTGAATTGATGAAGGAATTATGGAAATCAGTGGTTGTTGACGTGACTGTTTGTTTATTTCTGCAGAACTTGCTGGTGAATCACGGATGAAGATGATGATGATGATGGTTGGTGCTGAAGAAGATTAGCAGCATTAGAGGATGTGTGTGTGTGTGTGTGTGTGTGTGTGTGTGTGTGCAGTATCAGGACTGTGTTGGTTTGTTGAGCTGATCTTCATTTACTGTGAGCAAATAAAGTCTCTTCAGCGATCTGTTTCTCTCTGCAGTCTCTCATTACTCTGTTAGCTTTCCAAACACTGAATGTGAAGAGTGCTCATCAGTCTGAAACTGTGTTTTTTTAGGATCCGCACAGATGAATATGATGGAACGGCACCAATATGGAGAAAAAAACATCTTTGTCCACTGCTGTGTGTTCTGAAGAAATGCATTCTCTGCAACGAACAATAAATCTCCAGTATTTCAGTACAGCTGATGACTTTTTGAACATAAATCTCTAATATTTCAGTTTAGTTTATGCATTTTGAATCACTAATTTCAGTATAGTTTACAGTATGCAACTTTGAACATATATATGTAATATTTCAATATAGCTTATGCATTTTTATGCATTTTTGAATCACACATTTCAGTAGTTTATGCATTTTTTAACATACATTTCACTAATATTTCACTATACTTTAAGCATTTTTAAATCACTAATATTTCAGCATAGTTGATGCATTTTTGAACATATAAATCTCTAATATTTCACTATAGCTTATGCATTTCATGCATTTAAGTCACTAGTATTTCAGTATAGTTTATACATTTTTGAACATAAATCTCAATATTTTAGTGTAGCTTATGCATTTTTAAATTACTAATATTTCAGTATAGCTTATGCATTTTTGAACATACAAATCACTAATATTTCACTATAGTTTATGCTTTTTTATGTGTTTTAAATCACTAATATTTCACTATTGTTGGTGCATTTTAAACATATCTCTAATATTTCAATATAGCTTATGCATTTTTAAATTACTAATATTTCAGTATAGTTTATGCATTTTTAAATCACATATTTCAGAAAAGTTTATGCATTTTTGAGAACAAATAACTTGTTTCGCTATAGTTTATGCATTTTTAAATCACTAATATTTCAGTATGGTTGATGCATTTTTGAACATAAATCTCTAATATTTCAATATAGCTTTTGCATTTTATGCATTTTTAAATCACTTATATTTAAGTAAAGTTTATGCATTTTTAACACAAATAACTATTATTTCACTATAGTTTATGCATTTTTAAATCACTAATATTTCAGTATGGTTTGTCCATTTTTGAACAAATAAATCTTTGACATTTCAATGTAGCTTATGCATTTTTATACATTTTCAAATCACTAATATTTGTGTCATTTATGCATGTTTAAACATATATGTCTAATATTCATTATAGTTGATGTATGATTTTTAAACATAAATCACTATTATTTCAGTATAGTTGATGGTTTTTTTTTGCAAGCAACATTACTATCACTAATATTTACTTTTAGTTATTTGAGATATTAAAAGTGATCTACAGGAATTGGCATAAAGATCATGATCATTTTTGCATAATAGATTAACATGTTCAAAAATAGAGCAATTGTTGTTTTCTCTCACCATTGGATGCTTTTTGACTCATTATTCTGGGCTGTACAAACACAGGTTTGGTTTAGAGAGAAATACGAGTCTGAAATATGGCACGTGCGTGTTCTGTGATAATTGAGTGTTTCATGAAGTTCAGAAATAGATGCGAGAGGTGGAATCGGTGTCTGTTTCCTCGGGGATCAATAACAGATCTCTCATCATTCGAGTGGCGTGACTTGATTTTCATGCATTGCCTCTCTGTGCGTCTCTGGCACAGACTCTCACTGTGTTCACGAGGAGCGGATGCTCAGGAGAGGACGCCGGCTGTGTGCTTGTAGTCATAGTAACGCTGGTGGAGACGGATGAAGATAACAGGTTGGAAAATGGAATGAGGCATTCTCCATGTGCCGTATTGATCCCCCATCGCCGCGTGTGAATCACAGAAAGACAATGTTAAACACCGATTCGAACGAAATACAGTTTACACTCGTGTGACTGAACATATGACAGCGCTTTATTATGTTTGCCGAGCCCATATTAAAATAATACCGGGAAATGAAACTACTATCTTGTTTAAAGTAGAATATTGTATGATATGAAGATGGTCCGACTTCAGGGTCAGAAACACTGAGCTCAAATAAAAGAAAGACTAGGCTTTATCTTAGGAAATGCTGCCGTTTGTGTCAATAGAAATATGACAGAACTACCAGGAAGGAATGCACAAGGTTTTCATTTTTTATGCTCAGTACACTACCAGTCAAAAGTTTTTGAACAGCTACATTTTTTAGGTTTTTTTTTTAAAGTTTCTTCTGCTCACTATGCATTTATTTGATCCAGTAAAATTAAAAATATATATTTTTACAATTTAAAACAACTGTTTTCTATTTGAATAATTTTTAAAATGTAATTTATTCCTGTGATTTCAAAGCTGAATTTTTAGCATCATTACACCAGTCATATGATCCTTCAGAAATCATTCCAATATTCTGATTTTTTGCTCAATAAAACATTTATTATTATTATTATTATTATTATGTTGAAAACAGCTGAGTAGAATTTTTTAAGGTTTCTTTGATAAATAGAAAGCTCACAAGAACAGCATTTATCTGAAATAGAAATATTTTTAAAACATAATAAATGTCTTTATCATCACTTATGATCAATTTAAAGCATCCTTGCTAAATAAAAGTATTCATTTCTATAATTTCAAAGAATCCTGAAAAAAAATGTATACTCAACTGTTTTAAATTTTGATAATGATAATCATAATAAATGTTTTTTTGTTGTTGTTGTTTTTGTTTTTGATTTTTTGGAGCAGCAAATCAGCATATTAGAATGATTTCTGAAGGATCGTGTGACACTGAAGACTGGAGTAATGATGCTGAAAATTTGGCTTTAATCACAGAAATAAATTATATTTTTTTAATATAATTAAATAGAAAACAGTTATTTTACATTGTAAAAAATATTACTGTTTTTGCTGTATGTTGGATCAAATAAATGCAGGCTTAGTGAGCAGAAGAGACTTCTTTAAAACTATTAAATATTAAAAAAAAAACAAAAAAAAAAAACTTTTGACTGGTAGTGTATTTTAACACTTTTATTAGAAAAATCACACATTAGAGGTTTTTTGGCAAAAAAAAAAAATATTGTGATGTGATGATTTTTGCTCAGTTTACCTTGTTATTCCATGGGTTTCTAAACTATGAAGTCAACCAATCCCCTTTTAGTTAAAATATTTATTTATTTCAGATTTTATTTTATTACTAGTTTTGGGGGGGAATTTTTTTTCAACTTTCATTTAGGTTATTTTTAGTTATTTTAGCACATCAAGTTTAACTAAACACAAATCATAAAATGTCTTATTTTATTTTATTTAGAATGTTTTGTTTCAGTTAATGCTTTTTATTCTATTTTTAGTTTACTACAGCACAATCTTGATTTTAAGTTTGATTTTCATTTGCACATTCATGGTTGTCCAATATTGGTTAATGATCACGTGACAAGCAGGTAAACATAAGAAATATTTCTTTATTATTATTATTATTATTATTATTATTATTATTATTATTATTATTATTATATTTCTTTTTTTAGTAATATTGTATTATTTTGATTATTTATATTTTTGAAATATTTATCTATTTTAATTTGATGTAAAATATACGTAAAATATACAAAATTCCCCAATGTAAATATACAAAGCGACCATTGCTTTTTATATATTTTTAAGTGCAGCATGTTGTTACTTATTCAGTAAGGTAAACAACAAACATAAGTTTTAGAATATAGTACTGTTTCACATACTATTGGTTCACAGCATCAGTTTCTTCACTTGAAGATCTTATATGGACTGGATCTGCATTTAAATGCCATTTGGATTAAACATGTTGATAGACGTGATATGTGACATCTGAATCAGACATCTGTTCTGCTGGAGATACTCATATATCACACACCTTTACCTCTTCCGAAATATCACGTGGGCAGAGTTTTTACTGTTACACTCTCAATATCACAAGTGAATTTTCAAGATTTAATTTCATTCACTGGAATTTTATTCAAATTTACTGTACTTTGCATATGTCACGAGCAGAGAATGAGCTGTTCCCTCTGAGGGTAAAACTTCATTCACAGCCCGAAGCTCAGAAACAGAGTGAACAAAGTGAACAAATGCAAATGAGTTGAATGAAAGTTTCTCCACAGCAGGTGCAAAATGCCTTCAAACCATGAGAAAATGCAAAAACTGAGCTGTTGCAGATCTACACACACACACACAGTGACAAATGAGCGTCTGTAAATCTCTCAATAAGCGTCTGTCAGATTCAGAAGGGTTGATGTGTGTGTGTCCTGTATTTGCATTTCTATGCACGCGTTCACCATTACGCCATTAGAAAATCAAACTCCTCTGATGGCTTCCAAAAGTCAATGTAATGATCCAGATTTCCTCCTGAAAGCGAGATTGGCTTTTTACTTTTAGTCTTCCTTTTAAACACTTTAACACTTTTTTAACGCCGTGCGTGTGATGGAATCTCATTTCACAGCTCATTTAACACTCGCGGAAGCATATTCATGAAAATAAAGCCTCTCCGCCGTCATTTCCATTGAGCTCCGTGTTCTGCGCTCATTATGACGCTGTTTACTTGCTTTAGTATAATGTCAAATAATTGGCTCCGACTCGTCGCAGTAACGAGTCTTTGATGGTGAATAGTTGGGTTGATGCACTACTGGAGGAAAACACCGTTTGAGTTTCGCTGAACTGTAATCTGCAGGAAATATTCGGGTTAATCACACTTTGCCAGATAATAATACAGATGCCAAACCGCAACATGCCCTCGTGCCAACAAACATTATTTTATTATGATGATTACAGCCAGCCTGTCATTATCTTACTAACACTTTACTTCATATAAACCGTCAAGTATTGCTCAAACAAAGATGCAAAAAGGAGCATTAAAATGCAGTTGGAAATAATGTTTCTGCTCAGTATGAGGACGAATAACAGGTGCGAGAAAGAGCAACGTGGTTTTAGAAGTAAAACACTATTGGAATGAATCAAAATGTAGAAATACACATGTTTTAAATATATGCAGCAGCTGTTACATTTAACTCATGATCAGTGGCAAGAGATCACAGAAACAACGCACAACAAACACCATTATTCATTTCAAAGTGCCTTACTGTATTAAAATAAACATCATTTCAATCAGGTGAACTAAAACTACAATTATAAAATGGAATTTCTGATTGAATGAGCCACAATCTAAGCTGTTTAATGCAGGAAAAATGCTTTGCAAATCTGTGATGTGCACATGTTTAACAACCCAGGTGAAGAAAAAGTGCACTTTCATAATGTGGTCTATTTTCATGCGCTAATTTTATACTTAATGTACTAAAAATTATTCTTAGTATTTCTTAAAAAAAACTTAAGATCATCTCAAGTGTGTTATTTTTGGTTACCATGAGTATGTGCTTGTATCACTATAGTTAAAAAGTGCATTTAGTTACCACTTGAGTGTACTTGTGCATGAAAGACGCCTTTTTTTAACTACAGAGATAGCATATTAAAAACATTTTAATTCATATCCATGGTGTCCCAAAATAGCACAGTTGAGATGATCTTAAGTTTATCTTAAGAATAATTTTCAGTATATTAAGTACAAAATTAGTGCATGAAAATAGAGCGCTTTAAATACATTATGGAATTGGTTAAAAACTATATTACTTGGTGCAAAATTTTATTAGATTATTCTGATTTCTATTATTTTAGAAATGAACTAATAATAAATAAAGGAGTTTAACACATTTCTGTATGTATGTATCATGGCTATTAAATTTAAACATAAGATAGTCATGCAGACTCTCTTTCCATTTTGCATTGTATATTGTATATAAATATTGTTGGCTTTTTGACAGTTTGCTTTTGTTCTTCTTGTTGTTCACTATGCAGCATCTGCTGCAACAAACGAGCCTATCAGATTGAGACTTGTGGGCGGGGTTCACGGAAAGTAAACTGACAACTGTGAACTGGCATCGTGTGCTTTATAGTGTTTGTGTCTTTCACTCACCACTAATACAAGTGAGGTTAAATGCTCTTTACAAATGCTGGCAATTATTCAAAGGCTGCAGACAATAAGGTCAAAGGTCAACGATATTTTTCTGTGATGTCACTAATCAATCGAGGTCTTGAACTCCAGTCCTTCCTGTCCATTAAAAAGAACCCAGAACATTCCGTTAATGAAAGTCTATGGGATTTTTCGGGATTGTTATTTGACTGCTACAGGAAAACCATTAATCCAGTGGTTTTCCATACACATGTGCCCTTTTTTCTTGGACGTGTCGTGCCTGGGATTTCTAAACGGCCAGGTTTTGGCTTTGTTTTCCTATTGATGGCCGCTCTAGAGTCCTTGTACATTATATGTACTTGTATTTGCATTGCTTTGACCTTTCTCCGTAGATCCCGCTTTCTCACACACCATGATTGGTTGATTATGTACAATTCCTTCACGCTATTGGTCACTTTTCAGTCATTACCTTCAGCAACTATAAAAAAGAATAGGAAATCAAAGCCAAAACACAGATATTTTAGGCAATTTAGAAATCCTAGGAAAAAGAGGAAGCATGCTCACAACAGAAAAATAAAGCATGCTAAATCAGAACAGGCTGAAATACAACATATTTGTGACCCTGGAACACAAAACCAGTCATAAGGGTAAATTTGTTTAAACTGATATTTATACATCATAAATAAATAAGCTTTCCATTGATATATGGTTTGTTAGGATAGGACAATATTTGGCTGAGATACATCTATTTGAATATCTGGAATCTGAGGGTACAAAACAAATCAAAATATTGAGAAAATCACCTTTAAAGTTGTCCAAATGAAGTTCTTAGCAATGCATATTACTAATCAAAAATTAAGCTTTGATAAATTTACGATAGGAAATTTAGAAAAAATCTTCATGGAATTCACTCCCATATACATACGTATCTAGATGTTTTTCAATCAAGATACATTTATTTAAGAAGAAAAATTACAGAAGATATTGAGACTAGAGTTCTGAAAAAATGTATCAAAATTAAGTGAGTTCATGCCAAAAACAAATCTGCCAATAGGGTCAGAAAAACAAACTTTTCCCTTTGAATATTTGCCTGAGATACAACTATATGAAAATCTGGAATCTGAGGGTGCAAAGAAAAAAAAGAAAATCGCCTTTAAATTTGCCAAAATGAAGTTCTTAGCAATGCATATTACTAATCAAAAAATAAGTTTTGCTATATTAAGGTAGGAAATGTACAAAATATCTTCAAAATATCCTAAGGATTTTTGGAATAAAAGAAAAATTGATAATTTTGACTCATATTGCTACAAATATACACATGCTACTTAAGACTGGCTTTGTGGTCCAGGGTCACATTTATGCTAACATTTGATTGTCCACAGCTTAAAAGCTCTAAAAGGAAAAGTTTGTACACTGTTTCTTAAAAAGCAGCAAAACGTAAGTAAAGTGAAATGCATCAATTATAGCTGAGGAAAAGAAACTTGTGATGTTGCACACGTAGGTGAAAACACTTCCTGCAGTCGTACGGTGGCCTGAGGGCACCATTTCAGATTGAGTGTCATTTCACTTGAAGAGCTGTGAGGAGATGAGAAGCGTGGAAAACAGGTTTACCTGAGACTCCCAGCTGTGCGTGTGAGCGCCTGGTGTAAGATAACAATACACAAAAACATGTGATAGTATATGTTTGCATTAGAAAGTTTACCTTCACGCACAATATTTGAATATTCCAGTAATAATTGAGCATTTCACCTTAGGCCTTGTTGTGTTTGCATTCATCTGGCTCTTTCGTAGTCCTGATTAAACCGCCATAGGACTGTTAAACACAGAAACCAGATCTTAGCTATGCTTCTAAGGCTTTAGACAGTTATTGGAGGATCAGCTCCACACCTCCAGGTGTAAACAGATGCCGTTCTCAGCTCTGAACCCCAGGTAAAGCTCATCTCGCTGGATAAGCGGCCTGCGAGGAAATCACTCGCCTCATCCTGAAATACTCCTCTGAGGAGCGGCTGTGAGGTATGGAAGATCATTAAAAGCGCACAGACAGTGACTGATTGGTGTTAAATGTGTGTGATTCTGCTCTGTGCTCCTCTCTGGATTGTATTTCTGTCACTGTTATATGACAGAGATGAATGGCTCTGATGGTTTGTTTGCGGAGGAGCAAGTGTGTGTGTGTTTGGATGAGACTGAAGTGATGTCATGAGTCACTGACTGTGATTTCTTGGCAAGCAGGAGATAAGTGTTAATGAGCAGCCAAAGCTTGTGTGCATCATTCAGAACTTTGAAATGCATTGTATTTGAAACGTATACAGAATTTGTCACAAGTTTGGAAGCATTACAATTTGTAAATGTTGTTAATGAAGTCTCTTCTGCTCAACAAGGTTGCATTTATGTGCTCAAAAATACAGTAAAAACAGTAAAATTGTGAAATTTTATTACAATTTCAAATAACTGTTGTCTATGTGAAAATATGTTACAATGTATTTCATATCTGTGATGCAAAGCTACATTTTCAGCATTTTTACTTCAGTCTCCAGTGTCACAAGATCTTTCAGAAATCATTCCAATACGTAGATTTGCTGCTCAAAAACCATTTCTGATTATTATAAATGTTAAAAACAGTTGCCATGTGACAATCACGTAACACCAAAGACTGGAGTAATGATGCTGAAAATTCAGCTTTACATCACAGGAGTAAATCACATTTTAAAATCTATTTAAATACAAAATAGTTACTCTAAATGGTAATAATATTTCACAATATTACTATTTTTACTGTATTTTTTATCAAATAAATGCAGTCTCAGTGAGCAGAAGAGACTGCATTAAAACATTTTTAAATCATAATGCTTTTCAAACTTTTAACAAGTATTGTGAATTATTACATTTAATAAATTAGCTTTATTTTGTGAATAATGGCGGGGAAACACTTCAGAATGCTGTAGTGAAGTGTTTCTCGACTTGTTTTGCATTAGGACCTATATTGTGTTGTGGCGACCAACACAGTATCAAAATCATTTATCATGCAAAAGTCGCAAATACTGTAAAGTTTGATTAGACTCACAATCTTTGACATCAGCAACAAATTAAATAGGAGCTGGGAAAGTGTTCCTCTTGTTTCAAAGTCGATAGGTCTGTTTACACACTGTTCATACAGCACTAGGACACTGTTTATTTTACTTTCTGCAAGTTATATAGTTATTCCATTAGGTGGTGACTTAATAAGTTTGTCAGTGGAATCATCTATTCAACCAGTTTGTTCAAAACACTTATTTATTCTGTAAAGAATTAGTTGAGTCATTGAATCTCTTACTCAACCTATTCATTCAAAATGCTTGAATGCCCACTCAATGCCCATCTGGTAATATATAGTAGTCAACATTTGAAGTGGATTGAAAAAAGTTCATCAAAGTTGTCCTAAGACAAGAACGAGTATTGTTTTGGTTTTAGGACAACTTTGATGAAAGGTTTTGATCCACTTCAAATGTTGACTACTGTAGTACATCAGGCAGGACATCCAAACGCTCAAATATTGCTTTTCATCTGAAATATGTAAGTAGTAGCAACTTTACGTGGCCGCTTAATCTAACGTTAGCCTAGAAATTGTGCGCTATTGAAGTGTCTTGCTCTTAAAATACTCCATCATTTTTGGTCATACAGATAAAAGTAATACATCTTTTGAATCTGTACAGACTCTATGTTTATTTGCGTGCATTTAGAATAACAACGAAACGCTGCGCTTTTGTAAAATAATGAAAGCAAACAGGATGCTCTTTCTGCCGTCTCGGTCTCTGTGAACTTGAGCTCGAAACTTCAAATCTCTGTGTGTACTTGCCTTACAGATATGAAAAATATAGGCTATCTATAGAGAGTGAAATGTCTACTTTTAAATGAACCAATTCCAATGGAAAACAAATATTCTCAGATTATATCATTTGTATGAAACATAGACCCATCCACTACTGCGGAGATGACAAGTCAGTGTCGTCGACTTTATCTCTTAAACCAAAAACAAAGAAAGCACTAGTTAATCAATAAATTATTAAAACACGAATGCAGTCTTCTTGCTGTTTTCCCTTGAAGCATTCATAATTATTATATCTGCCGGTGCGCTGTGTCAAGCCTTTTTTGAGTGCGCTTGAGCGCTTATTAGGCTATGTAGGCAATTGAACACTCATTATTATGATTTATATGGTTTATCAAACGTGCGACTACTAGTCGACTAATCCTTAAAATGAACGACTACTAGTTGACCAGAAAAATCTTTAGTCGAGGGCAGCCCTACATCCAACCAACATATAAAGCAACCAACGACATTGTTTTATGTGTCATAAGGCTCATTAAATCTGAAAATGTTGACAGTACAATAACAGACGGAAGGGGAAAATAGTTTGTATCAAATAATATCACAGAAATATGTCACAGATGTCACAAATTTGATTAGAAGCCAAATAATGTCCTCAGACTGATTAGCTCCATGATGTTCCCTCAGTTGTTTTTAAGTCCCAGCTGTGTGCTTGTTCTCATGGTGCTAAGCATCTGTGGATTTGTGTGCTGAAAAGACATCAAGTTCACACAAACAAACAACTACAGCGCAGAAGATTTTGCAGAGCTGCAAGAAAAGGGTGGCAAAGACATTTTTTACATGCTTAATGATGTTAGTTTTATTCTAAAATAGGAAACATAGTCATAATAAAAACTTTCAGCAGCAAAAATAATTTCCAGGGTCACAGACACTCATAAATACTTTGCAAACTTATCACCATGTGAGCTGAAGATGCTAAGTAATATTCAGCATGTCGAACTGATCCCAGAGCAACTGCAAACATCAACATATCTTTGTTTTCTGTTTCGCATTCACATTTACTGAGTGCAGCTCCTCAGAGGTCTGATCCTAAAACACATCCACCAAAGTATGACCCGCAAGTCCAAAATGTGTTGACAGAATCAACCATCAGGTCATGTCCTAAATGAAAACTATTCTGCCTTTGTGGTTTTACCAAACATACTGCTTAAGGTAAAGGGTTATATTTCACTCAGATAAGTTGAGATCAGGGTCATGCTTTATAGAAAATAGAGGTCATCTTAGATTTTTTGAAACTTTTTGAAGCTTTTTATATCCTCATCCTCTTTTTAAATGTTCATCTGTAGGATTTGACCTCTCCTGATTTGATTTATGAAATTAGTCTCTTTATATAGACAGGATTTGACTGTAGGTTTTGAACTTCCACATTGTGTAATTCACAGATCACGTTTTAAACATGTGCAGCCATTATTGAAACCCTAAACTTCCACTTTGCTTCGTACAGTTTCACCATCCAATTATGCAAGTATGCATTTTATAAGACTTATGAAAGGTTAAGGAATGATTTGTGTCATTATTGTGATCAGCTGTTCCTGCTTTCTGATCTGCTTTAACAACATGTACTTTTTTTTTTAGCTTTTGATATGAGAAATCAATTGTCAATGGACTAGTCTGAACAGGATTTGATTGCACGTAAAATTATAAGCACCAGACTAGAGAAAAATATCTAAGTGAATCATCAGCTGTGGTTTGAATAGCAGAGCCACTAAACATGTCTTTTCCTTTCACATGACTTCCACATAGCTGGTTTTAATTGGCCTTGAAATCTGAGAAAGATCTTTTAATCAGTGAAAATGAGACGGCATCTGAGGAGAAAAGCTCAGAAATGTTCATTTGTTTCAGAGCATCAGTCGTCTTCTGTTCTGCTGTCATGGTCTGGCGTACTAAAAGAGGGATTAAATTAAGTTAAAATGGAGTCATATTCAATAATGAGGACTGATTCATTCAATTAAGATGAATTCATGATGTTTCTCAAATGCTATAATTGTTTCACTGTGGGTTTATGGAAGTAACAAGAACTGTGGCCTTATACAGTGATACAGTGGTCAGGAAAAACCAAAGCTCAATGGGAAAACCCATCATCTGCTTGAAAAAAAAAATTGTGGCATGGGACACAACAGCAGTCTCAGAAAAGCAGCTGTTTCAAGGAAAAGGTTTAGCAAAAATCATTCTTCTTCCCAGATGTAGATTCAAAACATATAAGACTCAGATTCAGATGTTACTCAAGAATACAAGAGTTTGAAACAAAACCTCACACTATGAATCCAAAAATAGACTCATGATGAACTTAGTATGAGCAGCTGTAGCTGCGAACAAAAGCTCTGTAACTTGAGTGGAGGATGTTGTCTTCTCAGCTGAGCTGATGGAATTAGATGTGATTATATAGTCTCAAAGGAATCCATCCATAGATTTACATTCAGTGACTGAGGTTTATATGTCTCAGCCAGCATTCAGCAAGAACTGTGTGTGTATGGATGTGGCAAACTTTATAAGTTCTTTTATGAGGTATAAGACAATTACACGGTCAAACAAGTGCCTTGGACTCTTTAACAAGCTCAACTCCAGCCATAATGCAAAGATCGTAAACATTTAAGTGTCCAAGGTCAAAGCCAAAATAGTCAATTCAAATTCCAGCGAGACAAGAGGCCGAATGTAATCTGAAACCAAGAAACCAAGCGCAACCACCCTCAAACCAGAAAGAAGGCTTCATATTGCAGTGTCTCCATACATGACTTCACGGTGCATAAAAGACATACAGTATGCAAAGTATTTAACAGGTGAAATCACAAGAAACAGGTGTGTGCAAAACAGGTGAAAAGAACGTCACTTTGTTTCAAAGAAAGTTTGGTGCACAGACATTCTGATTAATTAGGTTTTGCACACGTAATTTCTTATGAACTTGTACTGTTCAATAACAAACAGATCAGTTCAGTAGATTAGTCATTTGCAAGCTGAAATGTAATTAAGATTTGGCTTAGAAATATCCAAAAATCATTTAAACAGCAATTTTAGGGGAACAATCATTCTTGTTGACCGATTCAAATAGTAAACAAAGTGTCTAATTTAACTTCATTATTTCTTTCCAACATCTGTCAGTCCCGGGATTTTGTACACTCTACAAATAAATGTTTTAAAATGGGGTTTTCGCAGTGATGCCAAAGAAGAACCGTTTTTGGCTTCCAAATAACCATTCAGAGAAAAGTTCTTCAACAGTTCTAAAGGTTCTTCATGGAACCATAGATGCCATTATACCATGGTCTGTCTGAATACTTGATTCTGATTGGCTGGCAGGTATGCATTAAAACCGTTTATACTAGAGGGCCATTGAATGCCTGTATCTGACTGGCTGATGAAACATTCTAAGATGTGCATTATTTTTCAGGAAACGCACGGCGAACGTAGTTCCAGGCAGCTTTTGACCGCAGTACAATGTAAAAAACAATTTGTTGAGTCAACTTAAAATAATTGGTTACCCGGCTGCCTTTATAATTTTAAGTTCAGTCATCTAAAAACAAGTTTAGTCAACTTGAAATGTTAAGTTGTACTAAGTGACAACTTAGATATTGTGTTCATTCAACTTAAAATTTTAAGGCAGCTGGGTATCAAGCCCAGCTTGTAAGTTTAACAAACCAATTTTTTTTATTAGTCAACTTAAATATCTAATTTGCGACTTAGTACAACTTAACATTTCAAGTTGACTTAACTCATTTGAGCTGACTGAACATAAAATTTTAAGGCAGCAGGGTAACAAATTATTTTAAGTTGACTTTTTTATAGTGTACATATCTATACCACTTTGCTACATGACTTCAGTCATTTCAAAGGTCGTTACAGCCTAAAACAGCAAAGTAACCAAAACCCACAATGACACTGGCCAAACAAATAAATACAGTAAACATTATTTTCGAAGACTTCAATGGCCCGTCGTGAATTATTCCTTACCTAATGCACAGGTAGGTCCAAGTCAGCTAGCTGTGCTTTATCCCTCACATAAATAACCTTTATTTTTAAGAGTGTAGATCAGTGAATATAAACATGGATCAGCAGTTAAAAGTCTAGTATGACTGGTTGGTCAAGTAGGAATGTTTTTGTTGCTTTGAATATGAATGGTTTCAGGTTGCAATCCAGTGTATTGTAACTTTTTACATTTTAATTATCCAAAATTGCTCTATATGTGAGTGTATGTATATCTTGATTTAGCATTTTGTACCTTGAGCAGATAAAACAGATATATAAAGTAATACAAGCCTATATAGTAGTGTAAATCTTAGAGCTGTGTGAGAAAACACACTGCTATTGCTGTCTGCAACGACCACTCAGCAAAACATTAAAAGTAATTCCAGTGCTGGATGACCACTCTCTCTAACAAACACTAGAAGGACTGAAGATGCTTCCTCTGAATTAGATTTATCCCTGCCTTGAGCTATTTCATAGAGTGGTGGGGACAAAATCAGCCATTGCAGCTAAATGATGCTTGTGCCTCCGGTGGTGTGTAGATGTCTGTATGACACCTGTGCAAAAGCAGAGTTGTTAATCTTCTTATGGCTGCAGTCTTTAAGTAGTGGAATGTGGTGGATGGTTGTACTAACATGGTCTGTGTGTGTGTGTGTGTGTGTTTTAATAGCTTGTCTAATCTCATCCCAGCAGGGTTACCAATCCTTGCCATGTGGCTGTGCCACTAACAGGATTCGGAAGAACAGAGGGTGAGCACTTTATTGGGTGATGACCAGTCAGTGAGGGCATGTGCTGAGCTAAATTATATTACAAAACAACTTACTGGTGCGGCTGAGTTGCACTCGTCGTCATTTATCAAGTGACCTGAATAAATACATTCACGCAGTATATTAATGTTGTTTTATTAAGTGATTATCCAATATGAGCACAATTAACTGAGAGCCAGCTGCTGTCCAGATCTGACCTGCATACTAAGATATGTCATCAAGCGATTTCCTTTTCCTGGCCAGTACAAACACTTTGATGTGGTTTGGCGAGAAAAGACATGAAAGAAAGACATTAATCATATGAAATGCAATATCAGAGTCTCTATCGAGATCTGGCTTTGTTGCAGCTCCAGTCTTTTGTAGTATAATGTTTTGTTTGTTTTGTGTGAATTATTTATATTGACAAATACTTATATTTACACGCCTGCTTGCATTCAGAGGTTTGTGAGTCTGTGGAGTCGGCGTACGTGAGTGTAAGTGATGTCGCCACCAGTGGATCAATCGAGTCTGTGGCCTGAGAGAGCTTTTGTTCTGTATTCAAGTAATCACATGCTCACACCAACACGCCAGTCTGTACTTAACTCCATCACATTATTGCTAAAGGACTAATTTCTGAGATGTTTTATGTTAATGCTTTCAGCACAAGTGAGTTTCCTGTGGTTTCATGCCACTGATTGCTGGCCTGTAATGATTTGTGTATCATTATTTGAAAACAAAAAACTGTTAAGGTTCTGGATTTTTTGAGAAATGTAACTTACAGTAATTGAACAACTGTTGTGCTATATTGTTTCACTGTTGTGTGTAATGTTGAGATTAATTCTCTACAATAAATTCCTCCAAAGTCCAAACTGATTTGTGTCCCTGGACCACAAAACCAGTCTTAAAGGAGAAGTGCACTTCCAGAACAAAAATGTACAGATAATTTACTCACCCCCTTGTCATCCAAGATGTCTGTGTCCTTTTTTCTTCAGTCGTAAAGAAATGATGTTTCTTGAGGAAAACATTTCAGAATTTTTCTCCATATAGTAGACTTCTATGGTGTCCCTGAGTTTGATCTTCCAAAAACCAGTTTCAATGCTTCAAAGGGCTCTAAACGATCCCAGCTGAGGAAGAAGGGTCTTATCTAGCAAAATTTTCTAAATTGTTTTTACAATTTATATACTTTTTAACCTCAAATGCTTGTCTTGTCTATTCTCTGCGACACGCATGCAAACTTTGTGTATTCGACATACCCTAACTGTACTGACCTGGATTACACAGAGTTTGCATGCGCGTCGCAGAGAATAGACAAAGCGGGCGTTTTTTACAAATGTTGTACATTTATTGGAAAATAACCGCTCGTTTCAATAGATATGACCCTTCTTCCTTGGCTGGGATCGTTTAGAGCCCTTTGAAGCTGCCTTTTGGAAGTTTAAACTTGCGGGTACCGTAGAAGTCCCCTTTACGACTGAAGAAAGAAAGACACAATCATCTCGGATGACAAGTGGGCGAGTAAATTATCTGTATATTTTAGTTTTGGAAGTGAACTTCACCTTTAAGTAGCACCAGTATATTTGTAGCAATAGACAAAAAATGGTCAAAATTATTGATTTTTCTTTTATGCCAGTAAACATCATGTTCCATGAAGATTTGTAAATCTCATATTGTAAATATATCAAAACTTAATTTTTGATTAGTAATATGCACTGCTAAGAACATAATTTGGACAACTTTAAAGGCGATTTTCTCTATTTTTTTTTTTTTTTTTTTTTGCACTTTCAGATTACAGATTTTCCTATAGTTGTATCTCAGCCAAATATTTTTCTAAACCATGTATCAATGGAAAGCTTATTTATTCAGCTTTCTTTTGATGTATAAATCTCAATTTCAAATAAATTAACCCTTATGACTGCTTCTGTGGTCCAGGGTCACATTTGACCAATATACTGCACTTAAACTTCACAAAAAAAAAGTTTACTGTAGTGTTTTTACACGCCGCGAGGTGGCGCTCTGGAGCAGCGTCGGGGCGCACACCTCGCGCGTGATTGATCGTTTCCAGTGCAGTCAGTCCTCGCACTGCTCAGATCGAGGCTGCTCGCGTTCAGAACGCCGAGTCGCATTCCACTCGCGCCACGGAACGGGATATTTCGGCGAGTTTGGGAATTTAACTATGACTAGGACATGCCATCCAAGGATCACTCGAACGTGTAAGTGCCACAAAGGAACTACCTGAACTGTCTACGTTAAAATGCTTAGAAATGTGAGTGGAAATCTTCAAGGCAGTAGTTTTGTAAAGCAGGATCTTGTAGCCCAGCGCTGTGTTGAGTCGAGACTCGTGTAGTGTGTAATTTAAGCACCGCTGTGGTGTTAAAGTGAGGAAACCAGCATTTGGCTTCTACACTATCCAAATACCACAGATTATTCTGTACAAAACTTTAAGAACCCGGTTGTTTTCGAAAACTGGATTTTGAGGATTGATCACGTTCAGAGACTTTGTAAACACTCCGATATCTAGTTTGCTGGACCTGGTAGTTGGAAATGTGTTTTTTGTACAAGAGCGTAACCTGGAATGAAAGGCTGGGAATTTATTTGCGATTACATTTCCTCGAACGCTCGGCTGAATGGCAGCGTCAAAGTATCAAACGTATCGCTTTCATTTACTCGATCCAGTTTGTATACTTTCCAAACACGTTGTAGAGTTCAGCAAACTCGGGTCGTTGTGTCAAAGCATTTAGATACCTGGGAAGAACAACAGCAAGCGGCACGGTGAGGGATTGTTCTGGTCGGGTTAGGTCAAACTTACTGAGAACGATAAGAAACTGACATTCCATAGGCGTTTTGAGCAATTCGCACGTAAATAAAGACGTGGACGTTTCAGGAATGCTGTGTATGAACACTCCGATTTGAAAATTGCCTCAAGACCATATGTTGTTAAAGGGGCTATTTTTAAACTACCATCCAGGGGCAACCTCGTCTCAGAGGACCACATGTTGCTTTTGGTAAAAATCGATAGGCTCTAATTGATTTATAAATTATTAGTCACGGTGTGTTGTGTTAAAAGGGCGTTAACAGCAGAACTGGTTATGGAAGCTGTTGTTGCGGTGCATCTGAAGGTTCTGCCTGTCCGTGGGTGTGTATAAGCGCCTACATAGGCTACTATTCATTTTCTTTATTTTTACTGGATCTGCATGTATGTTATCCTGTATAAACCATTTGCTAGGATTCTAATAAGTTGACAGACGTGTCCGCATCATCTGCCCCTACATGACCACTGAGCTCGCACAGGCTGTTTAATGATTATGGACTGGTGGGATTGGTTACTGATGGTTCTAAGGGGTTTAAGAAATAGACCCTACTAAAACGATTGGTCTCGACATCTCAGACGACTATTCATGGTCCCTGTCTTTCCTATTGTTATCACGACGTGACGGTTAGGAGCGTGACGGACATTCAGATGGAAATTGGGAATGTGTTTCCTCAGGCGTGAGGGAATCGTTTGTTTAGACTCCCAACACAACCCTAACGGGAATAATCTCACGGTTTGCCAGTGAAAAAACGACTTAAGGCCCCGTGGGTCAGTCAGTTAAAGCCATCTCCCTCTTTTGGATGTATATAGTAAATATTTGTGTAACCAAACCACTTAGCCGTTAGATTGCGGCTGAGCTGACTTTGTTACCTCACTATTGCTGTACGTGTGTCTAATAATTTTGATCTGTCAGATGTTTAATATAGACTTCTGAAACGTGTTATCAAGGCTGTAAGTAATTCGTATAAATTTAGCTGGTATCTACAGTCTAGAATACGAACCTGGTGTAGTGTCGAGCAAACTTTACCTCAGAATAAAGACCTGTGACCCTACAAAGTGCGTTTTTACCGTGAAAAATCCGTTATACAGATTCGCGCCGGGAGCATTTGTGATGTGTGGAGTTTGGAATGCGAACTGGCCCGCGTGCTGCTGTAGAGCGACAGATGTGCGCATGCGCGCAGGCTTCCCCTCCTCACTGGCGCGACTGGTTTTACTCAGACCCGCAGCAAAACTAATGACCAAGATTAGCTCCTTTACCAAAATAATTTATCTCAGCAAGACAAAAATGATTGGAAATAAATTGCGTGAGCAGGGGAAATAATTACGCAGTGAAGGATAGAAGCGCTGCAGTAAATTGGGCACAAAGGGAGAGAATTAGGCTATTGTTTTTGTTATAGATTATTATGAGTGGAGATTTGAAATGAATTTGGCCAAACTAGAGATTAATAATCGTGTGGGGGAGGGAGATAAGATCTTCTTGGCAAAATTGCTGCTATTACCTATAATTGCAGTTTTCACTACAAATACCATTACAAACCATCAACTTTTAACCATTAAAAACATTAAAAATGGTTTTCAGTAGTATGTTTTGGAACATATTCCATTAGGATTTTTTGGTTTTAACAAGCCCCCAATAGAAGGTGACCAATTACCAGTAGAGACCATCAGGGTCCATTACAGTGTCCATTAAAACCAATACAAGTCTCATTATAGCCAGTAAAACCATTACAATATTTGTGAAGGTGTGTATTGTTTTTTTTTCAGCAGGGATGGTATGTGCATGGATAATACAAAGCTACTTGTCCAAAAACCCATTGCAGTACCATGGTATTTTTGGTACTTGTTTGTTAGTGGCTGGTGTTCCACAACAAGAGTGTCCTCTTTGTATATTTTGTGCTTGTCTTGTGTTGTCAACATCCCAGGCTGCAGCATGAGAGCTCATAATTGTGGCATTCTGTGGCCCATAGCTCACCCTCTGTTTGACTTCTATTTATAATCTCTCTCTGTGTCCTCTGCTATTCTCTCTCTGTCTCTCACTCTGGGTAAACGCCACTTTGCCAATCCATAACGCAAGGGTTTCAGGACTTAAAACTTGACTGAAAGAAGTCTCTAGGGTTCCTAGTGATCTATTGGTCTTTTATGCTCTATTGTAAGTTAGTGAGTTATGAAAATATTGTCTCTGATCTGAGGATGTGACTCCCGAGACATATCAAGGCTCTCAAGCAAATCAAAATAAACCGCTAAATTACCAGGCTTGGACACCATTATGAACTTTGCATGTAGTTTTTTCTTATATTTTAGTGTTTGTTTTTCTACCTTTGTTTATATAACTAGCATTTTGTGCTTTAACATGGTAAAATCAACTCAGGAAAGTGGAAATACAAGACTTTTGACAATTCAAATTTTTCCTCATTCACATCCCATTCTCTCACTCTTGTCTCTCTCTCGCAAGTGTCCTAAGGCCAGTGGTGGTATTAAAAAGCATTTAAAACGCCTGGCTGTTACTCGGTTTGTTAAAGAGCAAACAGCGAGAGGTCTTCTTCACACACAGACCCTGCTAACTCTGTCCAAGCTTCAGGCATTCACCGCACAGTTTGACCTCCCATGAAATGACGTTCACTAGTGATAGACCGATAAATTGGATGATTATTGCCCATTTTCAGATCCATCAGCTTTGGCTGATAGCTTTACCCACTTGGCTTTACCCACTAGACTTGTTAATGGATAATGGCCAGTTTTGGTTTTCAAATATTTTAGTGAATTTCGAGTGAATTCCTGCATGCATGTTTATATTCCAATTGCAATCATTTGTAATTGTGACACGCATCATATACATGTTGCTTTTAATTTGACATTGGCTGCCTCATTCTCTAGTTATGATCCCACATTGGTCAACCACTGGTTAACACACCCTAGTGGAGATTGTGCTTCAGAATGCAGACAAATGTTCCACAAATTCAGTCATTTTGACCTTTGCAGTCTAGCATTCGGTCTGTTATTGTTAATTACTCATACCTTTTGAATTCTGTTGCTATGTGGCCTTTGCTTTGTGCATTTACGCTACTTTTTAAAGTGCTTTGAATCAAGAATGTCACAGTGCTCAAGTCAAAGCAAAATCTGATCCAGAACGAGAAAAGCAAGCAGTTCAAAGTTTCTTTAGTTTGAAAATGTTTTCACCTTTAGTAAAACTCCGCAACTAGCTTTCAGTGGGATGTGGTTTTTCTGTGGATGGCATGTGAACACTCTGAGTTGGCAGTTATACATTATTAATATCCAGCTTTTTCCAGTTTTATTTTCATCCGCTACACTTTTAACTTCTTCAAAGGGCCTCCGTTCTCTCTCTCTCTCTCTCCTGTCTGACATCTGTTATTTAGGATGAGTTGTTTCTCAGGAATGGCCAACAATTGCTGCGGTTACACCCTGCAAGCAAACCGTTTTCCATTATACTTCAATGCATGTAGATGTGAACACATCCGTTGCTTAATACAGAAGCTTGCTGCCCTTTGCACATTTAAAGACTTGGAGTTTTACGTTTGTAGTGTTGTGGACTTACGGTGCACAGTTTGCACAGCTAATCGTGGAGTAGGTGCGTCAATGCCGAGATCATCCTCCTCTCAGACTGTAATTCCGTTCTTGCACAATCTCTTGCTAGTCAAGAGTTGATTCTTAACTATTTTAGCGGACAACTTGGAAATGCAGTTGGTTTTGCACAGAAAAAGAAAAAATTACAGTTGAGAGACAGTGGTTGGCGAGACGTGGGAAGCAGCTCGCTGCCACTTTGGCTTGTTAATTTGTTTGTTTGTATTTCAGCTCCTGCTTCCCACTGCTTCAACCTCCTCTCATGCTTTTTTTTTTGCAGTTTCATTGGCTGATTGCTGCTATTTGCTTGTTGATAGTGTGCACATCTGTAGCATCTGTGATCCCTGGCACATGCAATGAGCTGGATGCAATTTGGGGTTTTTGTTGCAGACTTAAAGCTGAAGTGACTTCTAAATGGAATCGCAAAATAATGACTGTTTTAAACAGATAGTCTCACCCAAAACTCACTCCATTGCTTGAGTCAGCGTTGCCGCGTCAGACTGAATGGGCGTCTTAAACGTAGAACGGCGCCACAGTGTTTATGCATTTTCAAGGAAATCAAATCAAATGGTATACTATGAATTGCCTTTGTATATTAAGCTGGAATTGAGGTACTGAGAATTTCACACACGTCAGCTTTAAAACATGAAAGGACTTTTGTTGTATGGTGCTCATGGCTAGACTTTATGGCTTTGCGTGAAGCACGTTGTCTTATGCTCTCAAGTGTATTTGAACAGCACAAATGACACAAGCTTGTGACGTAGGGATGCGTTCTGTGTTGTTCGGATCCGAAGTTAGAGTATTGTATACTGGAGTTTACTGCTGTGTGAGTCATTTTCGGGTCCTGCAAATAATATGCGACTCACATAGGAAGCGGTCATGCATCCATACGGCTGATGCTACATGTTTTTCTCTCTCTTTGTCAACTTGACTTCTCTCATCACTCCCACTCGCTCTGCTTTTTCTCCCCTTTCCTCTGGTTGTTTTCTTCTGCGCCTCTCGCATTGCTCATCTCCTGTGCATGCGTATATGTGTGTGTGTGTCAGTGTTTGGATGTGTTTCTGGTAAATGGACGTGGTCCAGCCCCAATCTGAGATTTGTTTTTCCTTTAAATGCAGTCAGTGGCTAAAGCAGCAATCAGGAGGTCTGGCCTGGGAGTTTTTTCTTTTTTACTCAGTATTTTTTGATTGTTTTTACAGTGCAGTGCTTTTAAGTGCAGATTTTTCAATAGCATATTTTTTTTGACTCCAATTGTGAATTGTGAGCTGAATTTCGATCAGTTTGAGTTGTAGTTGTGGATGGCATGAAACAATTCGTATTCAGCCTATTTCGCGTGTATTTCAGCAAATCTTGGATTTAATCTTTTTGTCAACTCATTTTCTTTCAATTAGCACAGGTTTTGTAATTCTTTTTGGACCTGGAGCTTATGCACCACCGTTTTTGAGTGAAAAGCATTATTTTTAGATAATTTTGTTAAGTTTTGTTGTTGTTGTTTTGTAATGGCATCGCTGTGAAAACCACCTTTTGGAACCTTTATTTTTAAGAGTGTAGACTATATTTTTTTTGGTTGGTATTGAATTTGTAAAAATTTTCCCTAATTGTACACTACCGGTCAAAAGTTTTGAAACCGTAAGATTTTTGTCTCTTCTGCTTCCCAAGGCTGCATTTATTAGATCAAAAATACAGCAAAAAATGTGAAATATTTCTACAATTTACCATAGCTGTTTTCTATGTGAATATATTGTAAAATGTAATTTTTTCCTGTGATCAAAGCTGAATTTTCAGCATCATTACTCCATTCCTTCAGAAATCATTCTAATATGCTGATTTGCTGCTCAAGAAACATTTCTGATTATTATCAATGTTGAAAACAGTTGTGCTGCCCAATATTTTTGTCAAAACAATGATACATTGTATTTTTCAGAATTCTTTAATGAATAGAAACTTTGAAAGAGCGGCATTTATTTTAAAAGCTTTTGTAACATTATGAATGTCTTTACTGAGATGTTTGATCAGTTTATTGCATCCTTGCTAAATAAAAGTATTTCTTTAATAATGGATGGCATGAAACATTCCAATTTCATGTTTTTCATGTATTTAAATTTTTTATATCAGCAAATCTTGGATTCAATCCTTTTGTCAGCTCATTTTCTTTCAATGAGCACAACTTATGCACCAGTTTTTGAGTAAAAATCATTATATTTGGTTATTTTGGCAGTGTTCTCTAAAAAGCTGTGATGCATTAGCTTAGATCAATGAGGCCTACGATTAGTGAGTTCCAGAAAGAAATACAAAACCTGTGCTAATTGAAAGAAAACAAGCTAACAAACGATTCAGTCTAGTATTTGGCAATAATATAGCATAATGAGAGCTTTACAAGCAATTGTTTGTACAAAAATGATCCAAATTGGTTTGGGAAGTTGTTCTATCTTGTGTAAGTGAAGTCAGTAGGTTTTATTCCAATGCAATGCATTTTTTGGGAAAAGACAATCCCCTCCAGGTCAAAATCATCAGAAAACAACATGAATGTTAAAGATGCTTTTGATGTGCGGTGTAAAATCAGGGTCCTGAAGCAGAACCAGTTGAAAACCGCTGCGCTAGAAGCACCGTCAGAATCACAATCGCTGCTCTGTTCTCCCCTGCGATTTCACACGGCGCTGCGGCATTGCATTCTCCGCGTGTTGCGCACACACACGCGTGCATTCGCTCAAACACACATTTCTCTTCCCTCAGTATTGTGCGCCGCTCTCCTCCTGCAGTTTTAACCGCGCAGACGTTTAAATAATTCAGCATCTTAAGCTCGGCTTGTAAATAATGTGAGCCCACATATTGCACTGCAGCGAACTCTGTGTTTAATTTAATACAAGTCGGTGCATTCATAATTTCAAAGAGCCTCTTTAATGCAAATGTTTCAATTATAAATGACACATGTACACACACTGCAACACGTAGTTTTAATTATAACGTGCTCTAGCGAGAACTAATGAGATTTATTTCCTTCACTGAGTTATGGCATTGCTCAAACAGTTTTCTTCCCATGAGTCAATGCGTCTGTGCTCTCTGCTCTGTGTTTGTCTTGTTTGATTGCACTAAGTGCTTGTATATCTAGTGCTGTGTTATTACAGGCCTTGCAAGACAGCACTATTTTCAAGTTCTCTTTTTGTTTTTATGCAATTAATTCAGTCCCAACCGCTTTGCAGTAGCTCACCTTCAAATGTAAGGTCTGTCATTGTTTAGTCATTCCCCATTTTGTTTCCTTTTTGCATGAAATGCAATATGAGATTTTAGGCTGGAACGTCGGCGCTTCTGTTATTGACAGGGAATCGTTGTCTTCTTGTGCCTGAAACCTGAACTTGCATAAAACATTAACACTGTTCCACTATTGCTGCATTGCATTTTACAGTGAGAGGATTATATATGCATGCAAATGAGTGCATTAAGCTTTGTGTTTTGGCTGTATGCGATGCTTTCTCTGTATTTGTTTATTGGTTAACTCTGTTCCACTACTTGGTGAGCTGTCTACTGCCTACACAGGCAACATCTGAAATGAAACCTCACAAGTCACTGATTCGAAATGCATTATATAGGCAACACCTCTGTGCATTATAGAAAAAAACATTTCTCATGGAATATTGCATGGAGAGACTTATTAATCAACTGACAATTAGCTGTTTAATTGGTATCGAATGAATTGTACGTGTAAAAGTTTTCCAACTGATCTCGGCACAGAGTTTTGAAGGATTGCCTTCTCTGTGAAGGATGCATGCGATGCTGCCCTGAAAGACGGCCAAAACGATCTCAGATAGCAGCATAAATATTCTGTCTACCTTTATAGCATATGGCAGACTTAAAAAGCTCTTAAGTGCCGCCTCGAGAGGGTTTTGGAACAGGGTGTTTGTGTGTATGCGAAGGACGAAAGCTATCTCAGATTGCAGTGTGACATTCATGCTTTTCCTTATAATCCTTCAATGAGCGTATCTGATGTCTGAGAGGCTGTTGTGTGCGTTGATAGTGTAATCTGTAAATTCTATGCTGTGTTAATGTTGTCATTTCACACTTCACTGCACCTTTTAAGAAGCCTGATTTCACATTACTAACATTCCAGCGGCGTGAGATGAAACAGGCATTTGCGTTCGTTTGACTAAAGTCTTTTATTATGCCGTAATGTTTTACATTCAGATCATGGTTATGGTGTGTAAAGATATAGTTATTTTTGCTGGAAATTCAACTCTAGAATGTTTTACATATTAAACAACCATGCAGTAATGCCTACATTTTAGATAAACTGAACAATTCCCTGCTTTTTAAATGAAAGGCTGTGTATCTCATTTGATTAGTTTTCTTTTTATTTGGAACTCGATAGACAGAATCCAAAAGATAAGGTTAAGCAAATTAATAAGTCTGACTTTAATGCAAAACTGGTGCAGTGTGACGCATCAAGACTAAATGTGACCCTGGACCACAAAACCAGTCGTAAGTAGCACAAATATATTTATAGCAATAGCCAAAAACACATTGTATGGGTCAAATGGTCAATTTTTCTTTTATGCCAAAAATCATGTTCCATGAAGATATTCTGTACATTTCCTACTATAAATATATCAAAACTTAATTTTTGATTAGTAATATGCATTGCGTAGAACTTCATTTGGACAACTTTAAATCCGATTTTTTTTTTTTTTCAGATTTTCAAATAGTTGTATCTCGGCCAAATATTCAATGGAATCAGTGGAAAGCTTATTTATTCAGCTTTCAAATGCTGTATAAATCTCAATTTAAAAAAATGGACCCTTATGACTGGTTTTGTGGTCCAGGGTCACAAATGTTCATAATACACCCATTTGTGATCCATTTTGTAGTTACACTCTTAAAAATAAATGTTTTATTGACATCTTTGGTGTGAAGAACTTTTAACTTCCATGGAATCTTTACATTCCACAAAAGGTTCTTTATAGTGTTAAACATTTCTTTAGATTATTAATGTTCTACATGCTAAGAATAAGGTGTTTTTAAAAGGACAACTTGCGCAAAAATGAAAATTGTCATTTACTATATTAATTATATTAGAAAATATTGTGAAGAATTTTATTAATCAAACATTTCTTTTTCCATGCTTTGAAAGTCAATGGCTAGCATCAGCTGTTTGCCTACCAACATTCTTCAAAGTATCTTCCTTTGTGTTCAACAGAAGAACATTCAGGGTTGAAACACCATGAGTGTTTGCAAATGACAGAATGTTTATCTTTTTGGTGTACTATCCCTTTAAGAACTTTTAGAGTTTTTTTTGGACAACTCTGAATGTTTTTTTTTTTTTTTTTTTTCCCTGTGGCATCAGTGTGAAAAACAAACCTTTGTATAGATTATGTATTTTTTCTGCTTGTTACTGGATTTTTACAATTTTTGTCCAATATATATACTACCGGTCAAAAGTTATAGAACAGTAAGATTTCTTTTTTTTCCCTTCTTTTTTTAAGTAGTCTGCTCAAAGGCTGCTTTTATTTGATTTAAAAAATTGTAAAAACAGTGAAATATTATTACAGTGTAAAATAACTGTTTTCTATGTGAAGATATTGTAAAATATAATTTATTTCTGTGATCAAAGTTGAATTTTCAGCATCATTACTCCAGTCTTCAGTGTCACATGATCCTTCAGAAATTTCTGAATAGCAGTGTTGAAAACAGTTGTGCTGCCCAAATTTTTTGTCAAAACAATGATACATTTTATTTTTCAGGATTTTTTGATGAGTAGAAACTTCAAAAGAACATTTGATTTGAAATAGAAAGCTTTTGTAACATTATAAATGTCTTTACTGATACTTTTGATCAATTTATTGCATTTATTTAATTTTAATAATAATAAAAAACTTCTGACAGACCCCAAACTTTTGAACGGTAGTTTATAATGTTACAAAATCTTTCTATTTTAGATAAATTATGGTATTATAAACTTTCTATTCAAAGAATCCTGAAAAAAGACTGTACACAACTGTTTTGAACACTGATAATAATCAGAAATGTTTGTTGAGCAGCAAATCAGCATATTAGAATGATGTGACCCTGAAGTAATGATGCTGAAAATTCAGCGTTGATCACAGGAATCAATTCTATTTTAGCATATATTCACATTGAAAACAGCTATTTTGTAATAATATATCACAGTTTCACAGTTTGTGCTATGTTTTGGATCAAATAAATGCAGCCCTGGTCTCTACAGGTTCACACACATCCACTATCACATGTACCGTCATGCTGTAGTGTGTTTCCATGGTGCTGCTCAGCGATGTGTGAAACAGTGGAGTGTCCATCAGGAATGCGGCGTCACCCACACGAACACGCCGCCCCTCCGTCCGCCCCTGACCCCTTCAACAGCCCCGCATTCATCCATCTCTCTGCCTCTCATTCTCTCTCTCTCACTCTTTGTCTTTGCTGCTTTTGTGTTCATCAGAGGTCCAGAGAGTCAGTGGTGATGAGGCAGCGGCGCATTGTTTCCCGCGAGTGAAATGCAGCGGCGTTTAACTTTCGGGGTCGACCCGCGACATACGCTGAAGGGGGAATGTTTATCCCACGCGAGCGGCTGATGCAAATGAACGCGGAGGTCGAACTACAACAACGGCGTTAATTTGGGCTTAACCCGTTTAGCTGTGTGAGAGGTTGTTCAGCTTGTCAGAGAAGTTCATGGGGATTTGTTCGTTATTGTGTTTTTGTAAGAAGTGGGATGTTGGCGGACAGTTGCTCATCGTTTTTGTTGAGGCTAAACAGTTGAGAAGTTTTATTTTAAATGTTGTAATGATGCATTATGTAGATTATATACATGTGGAAGACATGTGTGATGTGTAAAATGTGAATGATTTTGCATCCCACCTTTACTCTGATTCAAAACATTCATTAGGAGTTCATTGAGTCATTAAAAGGCTGTGATATTAAAAGTTATTATATCCCACCCACACGGCCTTGGTTATGTCAGCAGAAAAGTTTATTCAGAGGAGCAGAAAGTTATTACATTTTACATTTACAATAAATAAAAAAAGATTATGGCAACAAACTTTACTTTCTTAAGAGTAACACACTAAATCATCCACAATAATACTAGAAACAAATATAAAAAAATAAACATTAGTGGGTTATTAAATGCCAATGTTTTTCTGGATAGTTGGTTTATATAATTTTTTTTTTTTTTGCATTTTTAGTTTAATTTAATTTTATTTCATTAAATTTTATTTATAATATTTCATTATTTTTTTTATTTTAATTGAATGTCATTGTATTAAGTACATAATTGAATTATCAATTTGTGCAATTGTTATATATAATATATTTAAATTTAATTATTGCATTTTAATATTTTAATTATTTTATTTTGAAAGTTGTGCTTGGTTATGTCAGCAGAAAAGTTGATTCAGAGGAGCAGAAATTTATTAAATTGTACGTTGACAGTAAATAAAATAAAGATTATGACAACAAATTTTACTTGCTTTAGAGTAACACACTAAATCATTCACAATAATACTACAAACAAATATTTAAAAAAGAAACATTTTAATAAAATTTTTAATTTAATATAATTTTTATTCATTTTCATTTTTACATTTTTGATATTTCATTGAATTTTTATCATTTTAATCGAATGCCATTGTATTAAATACATAATTTAGTTGTCATAATTTATTGCATTTGTTGGATTTAATTTAAGTTGTCCTACATTTAAATAAAAAAAAAAAAAAACACTTTTTAAGCCTTTTTCTCCTTTAGACACGCAATTCACGACAGTACTGGTCTCATGAAGTGGGTGTTGTAGAAAAATAACGATGATTACAGTGCAATTTGTTTGGTCACGGTCGTGTTTTGTGCTCTCCAATTGTTTCCTTCCCAATCATTGATGAGTAATCACATTTCATTCATACACATAAAGAATGTGTGATTGAATGATGGAGTGCTACAGGAAGCTTTCCACCCAGTTGTTTTCTCTCGCTCTGTTCCTCGAGCGTTTCTCACGGCCGGGGAATGTCGTACGTCTGGTCGGATGATCATATGTGGGATCGTCCCAGTTTACAACGGTACATATTTCTCTCACCATGACCTGGTCACTCCCTCTTGCACCCTTCAGCTCTCATCGGGCGGGTTTCTGTCTGGCGTTTGGCCGGCGTACTGCATCCGTACAGGAGATTCTCCCGGGCCGCTTAGCTCGGCGAGTGGACGAACGGGTCGTGCCAGCCAGACGGAAACAATGAAGCAGGCCAGATCTGTCTGTCATTGGCGGCTGATCTACAAACACACAAACACACCCACAGAAACACGGGCCATGTGGAGAGCTGGGAAACTAGTCGAGCTGCCATCCTGGTCAACACTGTTGTGGGTGTTTACATAGAGTGAGACGACTTTGTTATTGATTCTGAATAAACTGACTTTGGCTACAGTTTTTATAGTAGTCAGACAGAACGATGTTCAGCTGTAATGCTTAAAGGAGTAGTTCACTTCCAGAAAAAAGGGCTCAAAATGATCCCAGCCAAGAAAGAAGGGTCTTATCTAGCAAAACGATCTGTTATGTTCTTAAGAAATGTACACTTTTTAAGCACAAATGCTCGTCTTGTCTAGCTCTGCGATGTACATGCGTACTTTGTGCACTCCGGTTCAGTACAGTTAGGGCATGTCGAAAAACTCATCTTATTTTCTTCTCCGACTTAAAAAAAAAAACTGAAGAAGGAAAGACATGAACATATTAGATGGCAAGGGGGTGAGTATATTATCTGTACATTTTTGTTCTGGAATTTGTGTGCACATTTTTTATTTTCAAAATGGTATCTGTTAGTAAGTCATTGGTACTTCCTGGAGAGCGAAACACTGTCACTTTCTTCTCATTTTTTAAAATGTTCATCTGTTTTTTTGCGGTAACAACATGCCAACTTATGATTAAACCAATGATGTCAGTTTGGGGCGGGGCTTGTCAAGTTTCTTGACCAATTGTAGATGGGGAAATATTCAGAAAACGCTTTTGATAACATCATTTTTTTTTTTTCCTTCAATCCGCTGTATTTAGATATAATTATTTATGCCTTTTATTTACATTATATTTTTATTTACACTTTGGGCAGATGATTTTATCCAAAGCGACTTATTGCATTCAAAACTACTAATTTTTGTATTTTTTTTTTTTTTTTTAATTATTTTATTTTCTAAAAAGTTTTAGAATTTTTAGCATATGTAATGTAACTTGTGTTTGTTGCTTTCTGGTTTTTATTGTATTTGTTACACTTGTATTTTTTTTAATTGCCATGAAAATAGCCTAAAATACATTAAATAAAAAATATACTACTACTGTCATGTTGGTAAAAGGGATTCATATCCATAACTGGTGCTATTTTCTACAGTTTTTACTGTTTTAAAAAACATATGCTGTTTATATACTACTAAACATTTATACACTGTCATTCAGAAGTTTGTAGTTTGTAAGATTTATTTATTTATTTAAAAAAAAAAGAAGTCTTCTCAACAAGGCTGCATTTATTTTATAAAATCACAGTAAAAACGTAAAAAGTAAAATATTATAAAAACTTAAAATAGCTGTTTTCTATGTGAATATCTTTTAAAATATAATTTATTTCTGTGATCAAAGCTGAATTTTCAGCATCATTGTCTTCAGTGTCACATGATTCTTCAGAAATCATTCTATTATGCTGATTTGTTGCTCAAGAAACATTTCTCAGTGTTGAAAACAGTTGTGCTGCCCAATATTTTTGTGGAAACCGTGCTTTTTTTTCCCCTCAAATTTCAAAAGAACAGCATTTATTTGAAATATTATACATGTTAAATATGTCCTTACAGAATAAAAGTATTAGGTACATGTTACAATCTTTCTCTTTTGCAGTGCAGGAAAGGAAACTTCACTTATCTTAATGATTTCAGTGGATTTTGGGAGTTTATAGGTTAAATAAAGATATTGTTCCTATAAAAAAATGACCTGTAAGTAGTAATGTATCATAATGTCTAATAATCAGAGTATCTTGTTAAATACATCTAACCAATATTCGATACTTCCTATCAGTGCTCTATTATTCCTTTCAGTGTAATTGACAGAAACATTATCCTGTACAAATCAATAACGCTGTCAGAGAGAATCAGATAATAATTTGAGTGTTATCGCTGAAAGCCCTCACACGTACACGATAGCAAATGCGTCACAGTCTGCTCATGTGTGAGGTGTTGAGCTCAGGATCTGTGCGTCTGAGCGTTCACACCTGCCGGCAGGAATCAGAGATGTGGATGTTGGCAGGACTCGTGTGTTTTTCAACAGAGTGCTTTGAGCGTTTGGCTCCGCTCGTATCAGAGCACCAGCGATCGGCTCGCAGGAAAGATAACAGGGAGTTTAACCGAACAAAACCCTAGTGTTTCTCAACGCAGTACAGACGATAAACAGGAATGAGGACTAAGGGATGGAGAATGTGGAGAACTAGTTTATAGTTGGTAGTCGTTCCTTGGAAGCGCCATTGAAGTTGTCAACCTTGTAAACCCAACTTTGTTTCCCAAAGGACTCGTTTATGTACGCTGACTCCTGAAAAGGCTTTTGTTTATGAGGAAGCAGCTTGAATGTGCAGTAACTTTAACCCTGTAAAGCCTGACAAATGAAATGGTAGTCATAAAAACCTCTTTGCAAAAAGTTTGCATATGTGTTTTAAGTGTCATATTTGATCGATCACGCTTTTATGGCTCATATAGTCTGATATAATGAGAATATGGAGGAAATAACAGCTCAGTTTTATCCTGAGATGTGCAGTTTGGTGCAGATGTTGATATTTTTATGGGCAAAGAGTGATGAAATTTTAATGCTTGTGATGTAAATCAGTGAGATTTTTATAAAAGTATAGCAGATACTTACATAAAGGATATAAACATCAGTTGTCACCTGATGTTTCCAATATGTCCTAGTAAGATGAGATTTAAATGCAAATCATACTGTATAATGCAATGCAATACGATGAAGATTGAGAAATGAACAAATAAACACTCCTCAAAAGCCTGAGACTCATATTTGTGACCCGGGACCACAAAACCGGTCATAATGGTCAATTTGAAAGCTGAAATAAGCTTTCCGTTGATGTATGGTTTGTTGGGATAGGACAGTATTTGGCCGAGATACAACTATTTGATAATCTGAAATCTGAGGATGTAAAAAAATCAAAATATTGAGAAAGTCGGGTTTTAAAGTTGTCCAAATGAAGATCTTAGCAATGCATATTACTAATCAAAAATTAAGTTGTGACATTTACAGTATATTTACATAATGTGTTTATGGAACATGATCTTTACTCAATATCCTAATGATTTTTGGTATAAAAGAAAAAATATAATTTTGACCAATACAGTGTATTTTTGGCTAGTGCTACAAATATACCTGTGCTGCTTAAGACTGCATGGTTTTGTGGTCCAGAGGCCTTTGCGTATTAAATATGATACAGTAGCTTTATAGGGTTTTCTACAGCTGCACATCTCTCGTGAGCATATACAGTTTCTTTGTATTAGTTGCATGAGTTTTTTAAGATCGCAGGGTGCAGCCAATCACACCACAACCGGCTTGATTTCACCACTGGAGGTTTCGAAGAGAAATCAGCGTCTTGATTGCGCCGGCGTCAGACAGCTGATTGCAGGAGACACCGAGAGCGTCCCGTGCACACGCATCACACCGGGACGCTTTCTCTCTGCCTGTGCTTATGCAAGAATGAGACGCTATAAACGACAGCATAAATGCGTCTGATTGAATGATATCAGGGGAGGTAAAAGATGGGTTATCAAAATGCAAAATCCTCGAAAACATCCAGAAATGTCTACTCTGTGTGCGCAGCCAAGGCGATGTGGGTGGAGAATTGTGTTAACTGAAAATATATGTATGATCCAATCAAATTTTGTTGGATGAAATCAAGTCTGGCTCTACATTATTTCCGGCTGAAAATACATCACATTATGGAGCTTAAATGAGTTGAATGTGATTTTTATGTTGTGTTTGTGTGTTAGCAGATTTGAGGTGAATTTCTTTTTTAGTGCTAAAGCATTTATTTGATTGTCCTCCCAGCCAGATAAGATTGGTTTTGTCTGAAATGGAGTAATACAGTCTTTTGGAGACTAGTTAAGACGTTTATTGAACTGAAGTCGAGCGCTTGTCAGTAGAGGTTATTGGCTTTGTGTGAAATAGTACTAGCTGACTACATGCTCCACATTGTGTATTGTATACTACCTAAAACAATGTGTGACATCCAGTTATCACTGGAAATATGTCTTTAATTCTTAACTCTTGGCATTGTGATCAAATAAAGAGTCAAGAAATAGATTTCTGGATAACATCATGACGGATATATGGTTTTATCGTACAATGCATCGCATTGTTAAAAGTGTGTTTTCAAAAGATGTTTCTTCTGCTCACCAAAGTTGCGTTTGTTTAAAAAAATGTAGTAAACATTATTAAATATTTTACCATTTAAAACAGCTGTTTTCTATGTAAACATATACTAACATTTAATTTATTCCTGTGATCAAAGCTGAATTTTCAGCATCATTACTCCAGTCTACAGAAATCATTCTAATATGCTGATTTGCTGCTCAAAAAACATTCATGATCATTATCAATGTTGAAAACGGTCGTGCTGCCAAATATTTTGGTGGAAACCGATATGCATTTTATCTTTTAGGATTCACAGATGAATAGAGAGTTAAAAAGAACAGAATTTATTAGAAATAGAACTCCTTTTTTGAACAATTTAATGCATATTTACTGAATAAAAGCATTTAACTTTAATAACAACACCCTGATTTGAGATATTAATTCTCAAATTATATCAAATTATGAATTGTCTTTACAGTTGTATATATTTAAAATAATATTGTTGCATACAGTTGCTTTAATGGCATTAGCAAATTTTTGTTAGTAGTTTGTGTAACTAACCTGTAGTTTAAATTAAACGGTGTGTGGTTTGAACAAAAAAACAAAAACACAGTGTTAAAGTTGCAAACTAGCAAAATCTGCACAACTGTATCTCTTTTATCCTAAGTATATCCTCCAGCCCTGTTTGTTTACACATGTTACCTGTCTCTTATGTAAATGTTGAGGTTTGAGAGGGTAAAACCACACACTGATGTCATGCATGCAAATAAAAACCGCTCAGACTCTCAAGGTGAGTGTGTGTGTGTGTTTTAGTGGTGAAGAAGTTGAGCTGGTCTGTCTGGTTAAGTCACTTTTCACAGTTGGTTTATTGTAGATGCTACTTTTGTCTCTTGCTGAGCTGCAGGTTGAAGTTTGTCTGAAACCTCATGGATCCGCAGGATAGAAACACTCATTCTCACGGTCTCGCTGCCACGCCGCTATTGTAAACAGCACTATTAGTGTTGTTTAAGTAAACCGTTAGATCTAAGC
>JAHKKF010422017.1:0-15388 GCA_019740295.1 Labeo calbasu | reverse complement strand
ATATATGTATAAATACACCATTAAAACAGAAAAACTGCTTTTTTTTTTTTTTTACTGTTGGCAGACTGTAAATTAAGAGAAAATTTCTGTTTTTTTAATTATGGTACAAAGTCCAGGTAATGAGCTGCCAGTACTTTTTCCGTTTTTACTGATTTTTTTTTTTTTTACAGTGCAGTGTGCTAAAGGACTGTTATAAGCGTTTTAGCAATTTAATATGCTTTAGTTATGGACAAAAAAGTAAAATGCAAACAGATGCACAAGTCAGCAATGCGAGTTAAGGGATCCGATCGTGTTTTTGAACTCATCCTTTTCTGTAGAAAAACGATATGATCCTATCCACTTCCATGCACTGACTCATCTTTTTCTTTCACAGAAGTCTCTCTCTGTTTCTGACTTCAAAGCCTGACTACAGCCGTGTGGGCTGTGAAAGGAGCATATAGGAACATACACTGGACATTGTGGCCAAGTTGGTGTTTTGAGTCAGAATGAAATGCATTGACTGCATCACATTTTTCCTGAGCAGTCAAAAATGTTCCGGTCTCCACTAAAACTCATGTTAATACTTGGTAAAGAGAGCGAATGAACTAAACAGAAACGTTTTGAATGCTACTAAGAATAAAAATAAGCTCAGGGTCACTGCCACAGCAACAGCAATAAACTGAAAAGATTCCTGGAAATGAATTGTTTTCAGCACCAGCAAATGGAAAAGAATGTCTGAGTAGACAGAGCTGCTTTATAGACAAAGTTTGAGGGCTGCACAAAACATAATCTCCAATTTACAAATGGCAAACAAATACTGATGATCCTACACAATTAGAATTGTAAAAATGCAGTGCTTTGATGCACGTTAATGCAGCACTTTCTCCAGCACTGCTTGAGGATATTACTGGAACTCTTAATTCATTTTGAGTTTCCGTAGTTTGGCGAAGTCTGCAGTGAACATAATGGAGGAAAGTAGTGGGTCTGCTTTGTGGGGAAATTGAAAATGGAGATTAAACACTGTTTTTTTAAGTCTCTTGGTAGATTTGTATGTTAAAAAAGGAAAAGAATTGTGTTGGCTGTGAACAACTCAATCAATCTCTTTAGTAAACACCTGAATCCTTTGATCTACACTTCAAAAAGCATTTTTATTTATCTTATTAACCCAACAGTTTGCATCGATTTTAATGTCAAAGTCTAATGAAATTATGGTCAACCAACAAACTATTGGAGGACATTAAATCGTAGTACAAACACAAACTTAAAAATATTAAGCTGATCCAACTGTTTTGAACAGAAGCGGTCACTAAAACCAATTAATTTGATCTATTACAGTTAAAATTAACATCTAGCACAGCAGATGCTAAATGTGACTTAGCATGTAAATTTAATTAATAAGCAAGATATTAGGGGAGAACGGAGCACAACCTAACACTTTTTGACTTTCTCAGTTTGTGTCAATCTGCATGGGGTTTAGAGTATAATTTTTAATTGACATTTAATTCACACTTTCCTAATACAAATATGTGACTTTGTTTCGTAATTACTTTATTTGTTTTTCTTTATTTACCCCCAAAAATGGAAGTGAAATGACACCATGACCCGTGGGTGGGGAACATGACTATATGACAACTCAAATAAAATTATGTGTTTATTTATTTTTTTTTTTAAATCAAATAATCTAATTTTGGAGTTTGACAATGAACAAATTGCAAACAAGCTTGAAACGGCCTTGATCGCAAGACACAGTTATATAGTATAGTTCAAAATGATGTGGACAAATAGATAAAGAAACAGAGATGGACACAACTCTCCCCTCCCTCCACACACAGCTCTCACAGAACACCAGGCACATACTGTAAATGAGCTAAAATCCTTTAGATTTCTTGAAATAATCATTTTTGAAAATTAATCATTAACTGTTAGTCTTTATTCATCTGTTTCTTGTGGTTTCTCATTAAATTTCATTAAAAAAAAAAAAAAAAAAGTGTACATTACACTGATAATCTCAAAAAATAGCATAGCTCTAATAATAGCAGGGCACATTATAATGCAGTGTTACAACATTCCCCATCTCCGCAAATGGGATTTAAACCTGGTTAGTGCCTTCTGCTAGTTAGCGAAGCATGGAAATTAAAATAATAGTAGATTTGTCTCATTTTAAATAAATACTAAAAACTGAGATGAAAAAATGTACTTCTGCCACTTTTGCTATGGTAAAATAAATGTTCATCGATATTTTTATCTATCTAGTGTTGATATGGCAACTAGTAAATAGCGTAAATTTTGTTATGCTAGCATGTGTGGAAATATTTAAATCATGTGTGTTACAACTAACCCTGTGTTAGTTTGTGCCCCACGCATGCCTGCTTGCCATTGAATAAATAAATAAAATAAAAATAAACGAATAAACAGCACCCCTGGGAAAACACAATATATTCTCTATTAACTTTAAGCGATCAAAAAAAACATTTGTGAGATTCGAAAACCTCTCTGATTGGTGGATTTCACATCGGGTCCCGGTGGGTCATGATACATACAAATACCTTTGTTACAGTGGCTAGATAATGATGTTTTGTTTGTTTTATTACCAAAATCAATGCTTGAAAAATACAAGCATTGAATCAGACTTGTCAATATCTATTGACCCTTGTTCATTTCATACTTCCATGATGTTTTCAACATTAAACAAAAAGACTGTAGTGTTTTATGAAGTTTTGTCTGGCAATATGTTTCAAAGTCAGAAAAAAAGAGCAGAATATTTGATTAATTTCTTCTGTAAATATCTGTCTACAGTTACATCAATCATCTGTCTACACTACCTAATGCACACTGGCTTCATTCTATTTATAAACAGTTCATATCTTTGATTCTAATTGGTTAATAACTGTTTTTCATGATATTCATGATAAAGCACACTATGACTGCTTCACCTGACAGTTCTGTGTATCACTGCCCAACACCCTTAGCAACTACCCTTAGCAACATAAAAAATCAATATAGTGTCCAAACTATTCCATGTATTATGTATTTCAGCAAAACATTTACATTTACGTTGTCATCAAACCAACAAAAGGGCAACAGTATGTGCTGTGACAAGTCCCAGTTAGTTTAATGCAGTACACATAGCAGTGTTTTATTTTTTTGGTCCCATTTTATAATATGTGGCTTTAACTACTATGTACAACTTACTGTGTTCATATTGTATTAAAAACACTTTTGCTGCTTTAAGGGTAGGTTAAAGTGTAAAGGATGGGTCAAAAACAGAAATTAATTACAGATGTAATTATGTGCAGGTTTTTTTTTTTTTTATGTAAGTACAATATAAATTATTAATTTAAATGTAAATACATAGTAGTTAAGGCCACCTAATATAAGTGAGACTTTTTAAGTGAGAAAAAAAAGTAAACAAGTAGACAGAATAGAAAAAGAATGGATGTTACGAATCTGATCCGGAACGCCAGTCCGCTTGCCACCAGAGGCCACCTTGCCATTCACATTACACAGACTGTTGCACCACATCCCGGACTACGTTCCCCATCTTCCATTGCGTTGATTACACATTCACAGCTGCAGCCAATCACAAACGGTATAAATATGAAGCCCTTCCCACTATTCTGGGCCAAGTATTGGACTGCGTTTAGCACCCTCTGTGTGTTAGCTGCCATACGGAGCCACCTTGCTAATCCCTAGTCTAGTTCAGTCGTGTTTCTAGTTAGTTTCCCCTAGTCTTGTTTTCTAGCCTGGTTATATTGTCTTGTCTGCCTTCCGCCTGCCCTGGACCCTCCGTCGTGGATTTACCCTTTGCCTTGTCGTTCGGACTCTGCTCGCCCCTCGTATGAACTCTGGCCTGTCTCATCTGTAGGACTGGGCAGTTTTAGCAATGTGGTCTGTGAACTCTAAGGTTACTGGCTGTCATGGAAGATATTATGATTGATGAACCTAGCTGGATGGAAAAGTTGTGGTGAAGTGATGGGTTGGCTAAAACCACAAGCAGTTCCGTCTTGGCAAGGATGTGTTGAAGGTGATGGTCCTTCATCCAGCAAGAAATATCTTTTAGACATTCTAAAATGCGAGCAGTTATCTTCGTATCATCAGGATGGAATGAGAGGTAGAGCTGAGTGTTATCAGTATAACCTAGCTAGATGATGCGACTTGGACACCTCGCCCCTTCTAAATACCTTGACCTATGGTATTTAGAAACCTTGGACCTATCTGATAGGTTAGACTCAAACCAGTGGAGTGCAGCTCCTGAGATGCTCTTTGCCAAGAGGGTTGACAGAAGGGTTCAGTGATTAACTGTGTCAAAAGCAGTGGACAGATCCAGTAAGATAAGTATTGAAGATTTGGAAACTGCTCTTGCCAGTCTTAGAGATTCAACAATGTATAGAAGAAGTGATGCTGGTCTGTGGTATTTAAAAAGTGCTGGGTTTGAGTGGGTTTCTTAAGTATTAGGGTTATCCGATTCTGAATACATGCTGGGGGAAAGACACCAGTCTGAAGGGATGTGTTCATTATGCGAGTTACAACTGAAGGTGAAATGGCTTAAAGGAGATGAGATGGAATAGGATAAAGCGGACAAGTAGTAGGCTAATTATAAAGGTTGAGTTTGGAGACTTCTACCTCTGCAAGTGGAGAGAAGGATGTGAACAAGTGTATGGTTGCTGGTAAGATGTGTTTGTCCATTTTTGGTGTGGAAAATTGTGCACTGATGGCAAAATTTTATTAACGAAGAATGTGGCAAAAAGTCGTTGTAAAGAAGTCATTTTCTTTACCACTGCAGACGGCAGCACTGGTACTCTCATGTACACGCACGCACACACAAATACATTCATTACTCACCCTTCCAGTCCCGGTTTATGCGGCTCAGCATAGTGAGTGCACACGCTAGCTGGGTAGCATCGGTCAGTCATCCAAACTCCATTCGTTCCCTCAGTCATCATACAGTCATCCGGATAAATCACACATAAACTTTTTTTATTGTTTTATGTTTTAATCGTCTGTTACATGTTGCTGTAGCCAGGTTACTAGACGCTGTGCTGGTGAACTGGAGCTTGCGGAGGGCGATCGCTTTTGACGTCATCGGTTGGTGTCTTGCCAGCACAGCAGTCGAACGACCCGGTGAAACCATGTTCGTTCGTTTTGTGGGGTACCTGAATGTTTCAATCTGTAAAAAGAGACAAAATTGTGGCAACTAATATATGGTTGTTTTATATTACAGTTGGAGATGCAGGGGGGAGGACAAAAGAGGGAGGAAAATGTTTTAAAGAGCATGCGCGAGATAGACAAGCTGCTAATTTTGTTGTGGTAGTATGTTCTTTTAACAGTGGAGACATTAGCAGAAAAGGAAGAAATGAGTGACTGATACAGACTAAGGTCAGTAGAACTTTTTTATTATTTTTTATATTTGCCACACCCTCTCTGAAGCCCAAGGTTTAGAATGATGCTTGCAGAGAACATCAGATCAGCCAAGAGACAAAAGGGGTGGTACAAGCTGGCCAACAAAAAAAGAGGTGGCAGACTATGTCTAAACAAGACATCAGAGTGGAGCATAGAGTGTCAGTAGCACTGTTAGCATCAAGTGAAGGGAAATATTTAAGAAGAGGAAGTGAAGATGAAACCATAGCAGGTAGCCGAGAGGATGACAGTGAGCGTAGGTTATGTTCAAAGGTGACATTTGGATGAACGTATTGTGTTGTGAACTATGTTGAGATTAAGAGTGAGAAAGAAGTGATCTGAGGTGTGCAGTGGAGTAACCGGCACATGATAAGTAGAGAAGTGGTGTGTGTAAATGAGGGCCAACTGGTTACTTGATTTGTGAGTATCCACAGTCACTTGAGATAAAAAGAGGCAAGCAGAGAAAATCTGCAGCCTGTGGTCTATTAGGTGGATGTTGAAGCCTCCAAGCATAACCAGAGGAGTACCATACTGAGTGAAGGTTGACAGCAACGCAACTAATTCCTCCAAGAAGTTACCTAGTGGAACTGGGGGTTGATAAACAATTACAAAATGAATTTTAAGAGGGTGGGTAGTAGTAACTGAATGTGATTCAAAGGAGCTGTTGATGGTAAAGGATTAAACTACAGTCATTAGAGATAAGCAGTCCAGTACCCCCACCTCTTCAAGTCGACAGGGAGGCTCCAGCCATAGGGGCGTACCGAGGCCAATGAAACAAAGGCTGCTCTGCCATGGCCCCCTTGACTGTCTGTTCCACCATGCCCCCCTGAGCTGCCTGCTCCGCCATGACCTCCAGAGTTGTTTGCTCCACCATGGTGCCCAGGTCCGGTACCACCTTGGAGGCTTCCCGCCACGTAAAAGCCTGTCCAAGGCACCCACCCTCTCACCCCTCTATTGTATATGGCATGAGGATGTGCCTTCTGGGCGGGAGGTGAAATGTCATGCCCAAGGATTGTCCTTGTGTTTGTTTTTGTTTCCATGCGCTCATTGACATAGTTTTCCCTTGTGTTTGATTATGCCCATATGTGTTCCTGTTCCTACTGAGTTCCATTTGATTTACCTGTGTTCCCCTATTTATCCTTGTTTAGTTCCGTTACTTAAGCCTACTGTTTCCTGTGTCTAGCATCCAGTGTTGAATGTCTGTTTGTCTTCCTGTGCTCCCGAAGTGTGGTGCTTACGGTTTCCTGCTTACCCTGTATATCCCTTTGGTTTATTTATTAAAGACTATTGTTTTGTTTCAAGTTTACTCCTACATCTTGTTGTCCCTCACTCCCTCGCCTTGGCAGTTGTGACAGTGTGATGCGTGGTTTGCGAGTGGTAATAATATTAGGAATATGGAAACACATAGGAAAGATTGGTCATAAAAAACTGAAAGAGAAGTGAAAAAAAAGTTATAGGAAAGAGGAATACTCGTGTCCATTGCTGGCGCGCTTGCTTCGTGGAGTTACACAGGTAGAGTCGCTGGTCTTTACACTCTTCATTCTTCACACAAATCGGCCTTCACACGAGGGCTGTGGTAAACTAACCTTTGTATACCCATCTGATATAGTTTATTTGAATTCATCAGGACTCGTTTTACTGTTTGACTCAACAAAGGGTTAAGTAAACGCACAAAACTAGCATGAAAAATGTGAATTAACACTGTAAACAAAACAAGCATTTCCTAGCAATGACAACTTCACTAAAAAACAAACTGGACAAGAAATAAATACACTTACTACTTTCAACTTCCAACTCAACTGCTTCTCTCAAATAATATGTCTCTACACTGCTTTGCGTCATGCATAATAATGCCAACATGGTCTCATGACAAAAACGTACCTGGGGGAACTTTTTCACGAGACGCAAAATATGTACCAATAAGTACATATTACTGCAGTTTTCAAAAGAAATGTTAACTGAATGGCACTAAAAGAGTTCTTATTCCCCCCCTGGAACAGATTAACATACATATGGTATGTTTTATGGTAAAGGCTAGATGGTATAAAGATGTACTGTACAATAATTACAGTGTTTGCATTACTGTAAGGGGTAGGTTTAGGGTTAGGGTAGGTAGACGCTAATAAAACAAAATGTAATAAGTACAAAATTTAATTTATTTGATGTTTTAAAATAATGTACCATCTGTACTACACCTAAACCTACCAAATAGTATATGCACAAAAGTGAATGTGACATAAAAATGCAATCACAAGGATGCCGTCTTAACTTGTTTTTCGCTCATATTTCAGCTCTTTCATCGTGAGTCATGTTTTTCACAGGATTCGTACCCAAGGTTTTCACATCCTAAGTCTAATTCTGTGCCACCTGAGCTACCAAGCAAGCTTGTTACATCCAGTTTTGCGCCCATTTGTGATACCCTGTTGTGTAAACCTACCCTAAACCTAAACCTACCCTTACTGTATTAAAATTTCTGATTAGTCAGAAAACCAGAAAGTGAAACAGATGGAGCTGTAATCAAAACTTTGTACGAAAATGATTAAAAGTGCTTGCTGTTTACCACCTCTAGTGTTCTAGTGTTCGCATCTCATGGAAAAGTTGTCCCAGGCATGGGACCAGGGTTGAACAATGCCCTTCACCCATGACTTACAACATGGCCTCTCATACTGTGTTGTATTCGCAATAAAGCACGGCTATGGCCACTTCGCCCAGGGTTCTGTATTTCACTGTATCAATATAGCATCAAAACCTGTCCAAGTACTATGTATTTCAACAAAATAAACTGTGTATTGTTTATGTAATGAATTATGAGTAACACCTGCTGGTGTTAAGACTTATTCACAATATAGCACGTCCTCTCATACCTTATTGCTTACATGTAGGTTGGTTTTATTTGGAAAACAAACACATGCTGACAAATGTATGACATGCATTTATAGAAAGGGGGGAATTTAAGAAACTGCCTGTAATTGACCATAAAAGCTCACGTTTAATAGATTTTAAAAAAGTAAATATATTAAGTTTTAGTGAAATCAGATGTTTATTATTATTATTATTGTTGTTTAATAAATTACATCCATTTGGAAAATTACCAACTTCTTATTGGGTAGGCCACAGTTGAAAGTACAGTAGAGCCCATGCCCACCTGGATCAACCTGTAGTTTCACCACAGGTTTCAACAGCTCTGAAAAATGACAATGACAACGTTAAGTTGACCACACAAACACATTGTGCATTTCTTTTTGCATGTGCAAGGCGTCCATCACACTGTGATGTTACTGAGTGTGGGCACACACTGGAAGAAACACAAATTGGTGCCTATTCTATCTACAGTGTTAATGGTGCTTTTGAACGTTCACTGATCACTCACTAGCGTAATGATGTAGCCTTCAGGAAGGGTCACTGAACAAATCAATGAATAACTCTGAAATTATTAGAGGAATCAAAGTCCCCACTATAACCAGACTAGTCCTGCTGCAGGGTTATCATTGTTTAATGCTTGCTCAGAAATGTTTATGTTTGTTTTATGGATTTAAAGCTTCTAGAGTCATTGACAGTTGCCTGCGGGTGTCACAGAAGATCGACACATTCATGTACATTTTCTGAAGCAACATGTAAATTCAAATGTCTTGGCATTTAATTGCGACTTAATTGTGATTAGATTCAAAATTACTTATGTGTACGTGTTGTAGTGAGGATATATATTTATGCAGTTTTTAAATTGCTGGTTTGAGCTTGTTACCATAAATTGACCTTTGCCAAAAAGATTAATATGTATTACGTGTTTTATATTATATTTCTTTAATGTAATGATCATTTCATTAGCACTTACCAGGGAAATCCAATAAAGAAGCTCATTGATATGAGCTAATATCAATAATGGTAATTAGCAAATTAGCATTTTAGCAAATTAGCATTGGATTTGTTATTCCGCCTTGAATAGTGAAGGAAGACGGTGATGCTTCAGCACTGAAACCCTTGGGATTCATTCTCCTTTATTTAAAGCACCACAAATCATAAAGTCTGTAGTAGATCATCAGATTTTGGCTTAGGAAGCACAACTGAAAGTCTGTGCAAGGTCACAGAGGTGCAGTGTGGGTATGGTATACATCGTGAGCCTTTGTTCAGCACTTTGTACTTCCTTGTAAAATCTTGGGTTGTTATTTTCAGATGGCATTTGAAGAAGAAGATGGTTATTCTGGTACGATACTGTCTGTTAACTTCAGAATGTTTAGTAGTTCTCTAATGCGAATGGATAAGCATTTCAAAGTTACTGATAGTTTGTATATAGCTAAAAAAAATGTGTATATATATTTTTTTTTTGATAATTTAGCGTTTATTTCATATCCATTGATGATCATTATATTATATTTTCTGTCAGTTTTCTTCAGAAGTATCACATCCATTTAGAGAATATATTTATACATTTTACTATACATTTATTTTGTGCACCCTGTTTTTCAATTTGCTTGACATTGCCTTTGTTTCTTAAATTACAGTTTTTGCAGTGTCTGCTTTTCAAAATGATGAATAAAAATGTTAAAGTATAAATTATCTATATTAAATTTATTTCTACAAGTTATTTCTTCAAAAAGATTAGAAAACATAGATTGAGTTTGAATTTAATTTTCTAAAAATTCTAATGTAAGTTTATTGCTCATTTCCTGATGTCATTCGAGATGATTTTGAACACATTATGGTAAATGTACTCTTATTTTTTTCTATATTTGATGGCCATATCCGTTGCCAGTCAAAATGGTGAAATACAGTTTTCTTTATAATATCAAAGTGATGTTTAATGATTACATCTGGCAACCAGTGGATAAGGTACACTCTTAAAATATATGAGCTGAAACTAGTAGTTGTTTTACTGAAAAAATCTTTTCCTGATGTATATGTACCCTATATTATAGAAAGAATCATATATTAAGAATTCCGCATAACCTCTTGTTCTTTTTTTATGTTGTTTTTCATTTTAAGGTCAACTGCTGTCATGAAACCACTTGAATAGAATCTTGCTGAGTAAGTTAATTTAAGACAATATGTTTACCTGAATAATTACACAGCAGGTTTAAAGGCTGAGGCCTAAAGCAACTCTATCACCCCCTTGAGAACTGTTTTTATTTTATTTATTTATTTGACAGCAATGCATTTCATGCCTGCTGTTGTGTACTTGCATGGAGTTTGTTACTGGTTTACTAATCAAGTACTTTCGGCCAAGTTTAACCCATTTACCACATAACTTCTGTACTACTGTAGATTACTGTTCAAACTTTGCAGGTGGTATTATGAATATTGTTGTCTTTTGTATGGTAAAGTGTCTGTGATGCTTTGGATAAAAGCGTCTGCTAAACGACTGAATGTAAAATGCAAATCCATTCCACTGATTCTACGGGATTTGCCCCATAAAAAAAGGCAGATAATGGCAAAAATGTCAGTGCATGAACATCAGCCAACATTTTACCTCTAATTCTGTATTTAATCTTAATAATAAATGTTGAGATAAATGGGAATGTTAATCAAATGTTAATGCTATAGCTTTCTCCAGGCATTAGACCTGAGTTCTTCACATATGATTAGTACATTAACATAAACCATCCTTAGCTTGATATGCTGTTATCTACATCAGTAATTACACTGCACTTACACCTTTTCCTTTCAGAATCCTACAGAAATCCTTTCCAGCAGAGAAATTACAGCTCATTAAGGAGTTCAAATCTATTTTGCATTGCATTGTTTTGATCAGAATTACTCTCATCCTGCTCTCTTTGCAACAGGCTAATGGTCATTCATGCCTGTTTGCCTGTCTTTGTCTCGGATCTGTGGGAGAAAAGCTGAAGACTTCCAGCAATGGCTGCAGGGTGCAGCTAGATCAAAGCATGTGTCTACGGGGAGCATACTGTGAAATTCACAATGTGACAGCAGAGCCTGGGTCTCGTCCTCCTGTTCCTTTACACTCATTTTAAATCCCTCGTCCTCCTGATCAAAGTGTGGACCTGTGGACCCTGAGGAAACCCCCTACAGCCCAAGGAAAACGTTATCGCAGGCCAGAATTGAGAGAGAGAAATGTAAGAGGATTGGCAGCAAAACGGCTTACCGAGATTCATCAGGAATAATCGAGGGCAGTTAGAACATTGTTCATTTCTTCTTTCCATTGACAGAAATTGGGATGTGACCGGTGTTTTAAACTATTTCATAGCTGAGACACATTTTGTGCAATTGCATTACTGTCAGTGAATAAAAGTGGTCATAATGGACCATTTGCGATGAGTAAATTCCCAAGATTTTTTTATGTCGATAAAATAAGTCTCTTTTGCACACAAAGGCTGCAATTATTTAATTAAAGATACAGAAAAAAACCCCCACTAATGTTATGAAATAGAACTATTTAAAATAGATGTTTTCTATTCAAATGTATAGTAAAATGTAATTTATTACTGTGATCATAGGTGAATTTTCATGCTGATTTGCTTTTCAAGAAACATTTCTGATTATCATCACATATCTTTATATTTTTGTGGAAAGCAGCAAAAGCATTAATAATAACAACTAATAATCACTGAATACAAACACACTGCAGTGTAAACAGACTTATTTTAGTTGAAGTCTCCATTAGTGTTTCTTTTGGCTGGAATTATTTACTTTTAATTAATTTTCTCTCATCCAGAATAACAGGGTTGTGAAACATAATTGCACTGTTATATGACAAATACAAGCTAAGCAATATGATGAACTTTTAATACTGATAATACTTTGCAGTTGACAATATATTGGGCAGTACTGTATCTTAAAGAAGAGAATTTAATGTTTTATAAGCAATTAAGTGGGCAGGGGTGTTTGCAGGGCTATTGTTGTGAGTCAATTGCTATCTGTGGTGAAGTTTAATTATAAGCTGTATGAGTTGCGCTGATATCAGCACAGCGAAATAAACTCAACAATAAGTATTAAAAATGTAACTACATGTAAAACACATTTACCCTAAGGCATCTTTCGTATAGCAGCCGTTAATTGGTCCCTCATGGACAAATTTGGGCACAAAGGTCTCAGATGTGATCCCACAATTTTTATTTATTTTATGCTCACCAGTGGATGGGTGTCATCAGAATCATCATAATAGTAATCCACACAACTCCAGTCCATTAAATTCTTGTAAAGACATAAGCTGTGTGTTTGTAAGAAACAAATTAATCATTACGATGTTTTAACTTCAATGTTGCTTATGGCTAAACGTTCATAATAATGCTTCCTCCAGTGTAAAATTCCTCTTACATCAACATCCACCAACATATTTGGGTAAGACTTTACAATAAAGGTACATGAATAATCATCTACTAATACCTGAATGAATGCTTACTTCAACATGAACTCAAGATTAGTTAAGACATGAGCTAATCATGAACTAATTAAGAGCTATTCTTAACTATGACTTGAGTCATAAGGATTCATGCATGAATAATGGAGCCTTAACTACATGTTAGTGCATGTTGGATAGTTAATGCTTTGATTAACATTTAGGGGTGGGCTAAATTAAACAGTCTCTATAAGGAAGGAATAATAGGAATATAATACATATTTTGACTTTCAGATAAATTGAAATAATTTAATATTGTCAGTTTAAACTACTGACATCTGCAGCTTCATCATAAAGATTACTGGATGGCACATGATTAGTTTGTCATTATTTTCACTGAGCATCCTTATCAAATGTAGAAAATTCTAAATACACTAATAATGGAAGTTAAAGATCATAATCTGTTTTGTGTTATTCTTATCCTCTTTCTCTCTTTCTCTTTCTCTTTTTGAATTTCATGTTTTCTCCCTCAATTCAAATGTTATCAACACTAAGGATTATGCATTTCATTGCCCTAAATAGAAGCAGTGTTGACTTGCTTTCTAGTTTTACCTAGCTAAAAAAATAAAATAAATCAGAAATACTTGAGTGAACTCATCCATTGCTTTATACTTCAAGCACATTTACATTTCTATTTCCAGTGTGTCTCTCAGTGGGCTTCTATCAATCCATGTCAATGTTAAAGTTCAGTGGTTTCACTTGCTCTGAAAATGAGTGTAGCAGCTGCTGCATCTGTTCCTCAAATACTGACTGAAGACTTATGATTTCTGCGCCTTTGCAAGTCCGTCACTCAATATCGGCGTGATCTTAAATAAATCTGAAGATCTGGTGTGATCGTGAATACATCAAAGAGATCCTGTTAGCTATGTTTCTGACGGTCTTGGCTAGCCGTTCAGCACTGCTGGAGATTGCACAGTTTGGCAGACATTTTCTTAGATAATTTTTTTTTCACTTTTTTTTTATCTACATATAAGAACAAAAATGTGTTGAAATTATTTCCTATCAAAACATTTCCGTTGTCTGAAGAGATAAACAAGGGATTATAATTGTTTCACAAATTGCTCTTTTGTAGTCATAATTGCCTGTTGTGTGATCCTAAACAAGTCTTTCCTGTGATTTCTCTGTGTTGAATTCAAACTACTAAATTAAGTTAGATAAATGTGTGACAGTTATGTTAGAAGAATAATAATGGTGAGAATGAGAAACAAAAGGATAGAAGTGTCCTTAAAAAGAATAGAAATGGAAAATAATGGCAAGACATGCTGTCAGTGACACATCTAGATGAATTCAATCATTCATCAATCAATCATTTTATGTATTCATCCAATGCAATTATTAGCAGTATTTTTTTTTTTTTTCTGCTTAATAAATCTGTCCTTTGACCTCAGGAAGCAAGATCTGCATTTGCATTATAGTGTAGGGTTGGTTGATTTCTGCTCAGAGCGGATGCTCCTGTGTGTTTGTCTCCTTACCTCCTGCCTGTCTCCATACTGCCTTTTCTCTTCTCATCCTGTCCTCTGCAGTGAGACCAGGATGTAGACTTTTAAGAGAGCTGTGCAAGTGGAAGACACTGATCGAAAACTGCATTATAACACACTGAAGATGATACAGCAGCCATATTCCTCACTGAAGCTAAACAATGTTTTTTTGGAAGGACCAGGGGTATGATGTGATAGTCTAGAATATTGCAGCAGTGTTTTTTTTCCCCTTCCTTTGGTGGAGTTGTTTTTGTGATTTTTACACAGAAGTATGAAAGACCTTCACAGTGTGGCATATGTGATGTAAGTGTTTTAAAACAACTAACAATAATACTATATATGTGATGTGATCTGGGAAAACCCGTCGGATGTCACACTGGGACGTTTTCAGGAAATTCGAAAAATAGGTCGAATGTCATTTTTTTTTTTTTTAAATTAGGTTTTCATTAAATTATTATTCTATAACATCAATTAACTTGTTTAACGCTGCTGAGGTGCTTTCTCTTAACACCTCAAAAACAGTTAACCTATCAAAATAAACCACGTAACATATTTAGCAAAGGCGTATCAATTCACATTCTCTGCCAGTCCTGTGTAAACTATGGCATGCAAAGTTTTTTATTTATTTATTTTTTTAATATCGTGAGATGGCGGAGCACAACAACGCCGTCTAAAGTATTGCATCTGCTCACTTAACCGATCTTACTCGTCTCAGTCTGATCAATCTTGGTGATGTTAGTGCCCTAAATTATGTTATAACGGACTATTTCACATCCAGAAATGAAGGATTGGATGATGAAGTTACTAAAGAGGAGGAGTCCGATGACAGTCTGTTTTATGCGCAAACAGTTGCGCTGCGCTCGCTTTTACTACAAGGTAGGCTGCATTATTCGTGCTATCTAAATATAAAATGTGTGATCAAAAGTAGTTAGTCTGACGTTAGTCTGTTTGTGTAATGATGCAGTATAGTGCTCCTAACTTGACAGACAGCTCTCGTTAAACCCGTAAAGTGAAAGTGAAAGCCGTCTCACCGTTTTTCTCAAAATTCCATTCCTGAAAATCATCGCTATCAGCCAATTTAAGATAGCCATAACTTTGGTTACGTTCAAAACAAAATAACAACAGTTTTGGAAAGGGCTTGAACCCAGCTTTCATAAGGTATCAAAACCTAAAAAAGGTAAAA
>JAHKKF010421886.1:0-10105 GCA_019740295.1 Labeo calbasu | reverse complement strand
GGTCATGGTTGCTTAGCGACGGCAGACGCTTTGGAAAGGAGGAGAAATCTTTTAGGCGCGATATGTGAACGGCCCCTAATCTTTCAGAATGACAGTTTATGTGAACAAAACACTATATAATGCAAGTTATATTAAAAAAGTTCATTAAAAATAAATCGGTACTCTAAGCACAAACATATCAGACGGATTAATACAAACAAATTAAATATAGTATGAGTACAAAATATGGAGGGGAAAAAAAAAACATAATTTTTTCCTGAAGCAGCGTTTACTGACACCTGTGCAGATGCGCTTTCTTGTACCCGCCTTCAGAGGTTCCTTAAAGTGATAGTTCACCCAAAAATGACAATTCTGTCATTAATTAGCCTACTGACCCTCATGTCCTTCCAAACCCGTCAGATCTTTGTTCGTCTTCGGAACACAAATTAATTTATTTTTGATGAAATCTGAGAACTCTCTGACCCTCCATAGAAAACTGAGAGATGACTTTTTGTGGGCGGGGCCTATCTGGTTGCAGAAAATTACAGTTTTCAAGTGGCAGTTAATGGAAGCTAGGGCAGTGCAAATAATCGGATCTGATTATCATGCAGGTCTCGTAAGTAATGGTGGTTCTGTGATTAGTCGTAAATCTCCATCACGTGCTGTCAGATGGAGCGGCATTTACTACACAGAGCAGTAGTTTACTGACAAGCTACGCAAAATTGAGTTAATTACTGGAGATGTATCACTTCCAATAATGAATGCGATAATGCGTAGCTTGTCAGTGGCAGCCACAGAATAAAAGAATAAAAAAGGTAAATTTGAGTTTATATTTCAAAATTTTGACTTTATTCTCGCAATTCTGAGACTATATCTCACAATTCTGATAAGACAAATAAACTCGTCATTCTCTCTTTTGAGTTTATATCCCACACTTCTGACTTTTTTCCCCTCAGAATGGACAAACTCACTATTGTTGAGTTAAACTGCATATGTAAATATTATTTAGACCTATTGTTTAAATCAAATTTATGCTTTAAAAGTAGAGTAATCATAGCAGGTTTCATCCAGACGATTTAAACGTCTGGGTTTAGCTTCAAATGGCGCCTTTGAAGACAGTATTCTCTAAAAATGATTTGCCTTCCAATTCTGACATCCAAAGGCACAACAATACATTTTATTTCTTATTCTGTGGATTTTTCCTGTTTCTTTCCACTTGTTACCAGTGTGTTTCTGCCACCACAATGCATGCACAACTGCAACTGACGTAACTCCACTTCAGATTGGTTTATAAGGGTCTTACCACGTTCAACTTCCAGAAAGGTGTCAAGAACATGGACAAAATAGTCCATGTGATATCAGTGGCTCAAGAGTAATTTTATGAAGCTACCAGAGTACTTTTTTGTTGGACAAAAAAAAATAAAATAAAATAAAATAACTTTGTTCAACAATTTTTCCTCTGCGTCACCCTAGCGCTATTTTGGAGAGTATCATGATGCATTCTACAGCACCACGCACATGCATTGTTTAAGCGTAGATCAAAGCATGCGCATACGTTGTGGTACTCTCCAAATTGGCACTAGGGTTTGAATTGTTGAATAAAGTTAAATAAAGTTTTTTTGTGCAACAAAAAGTATTCTCGTAGCTTCATAAAATTACGGTTGAACCACTGATGTCACATGGACTATTTTGTCCATTTTCTTAGTTTTTTTCTGGGCCTCTGGACCCTTGCTGTCTATGGAGGGTCAGAGGGTCAGCTCTCGGATTTCATCAAAAATATCTTAATTTGTGTTCCAAAGGTGAATGAAGGTCTTACGTGTTTGGAACGACATGAGGGTGAGTAATTAATGACATGAATTTTCATTTTTGGGTGAACAATCCCTTTAAAGCATCTGATTGGCTATATCATGTGATCACTCATACAAAACATGAACATTCTACTGGTCATATATGTGCTATAAGCCTACATGTAAATTTAAAACATTCAAAATTAGTAGGACTGCTAGCCTATTAACATATATTAGACACAAAATTGGCAATTGCTTTCTCTGTTTTTGATTCTACAAAGAATCGGCTGAATGAATGATTTAAAGACTCAGTCACTTGTTTATTTTCTGAATGAATCAACATTTTGAATGAATTGGTTGAATGAATGATTCTATTGACTCATTAACACACAGTCCCTTGTTGCTCGCGTACTGATATAACCTACAAATGATTCGAGGAAAAATTCCCACCAGCCACAAGCAGAACATAAAACTCTCACAAAATGTCAAAGTCTGTGAACAGCAGAGTGCCATAATGTGCGCTCCTTATCAGACGATACTTAAGTTCAATTAATCACACTAAGCCGCTTATGTGAGTTACAGTTAATAATTAAATAAGCAAAATTTCCAAAAATCAATGTTTCAGTTTAGTCTTTTTTACAGGAAATGTCCTCATGCAAAGATACAAATTGATTCTGACCTTTCTTGGTCTTATATCATAAGGAATCAGATTTCCCTTGATCTTTTGAGATAAAAGAGCCCACTGTAGCCTACTATACGAAAACATACAGTACATTCAGATATCCTTCTGAAGGACATCCTTCTTAACAGTTCAAGCGGCATATTTTTGGGTGGATTGTTTGTCCTGAACATTTTGAACCTGTCGCAATGTAAGCCTTTGCAAAAAGACTGTGGATATTGGATGCCAAAACTGCATCTGACTGCATCTGTGCTGGTGCTCATTTCAAATGCAAAAAGTGTGTTTACACAGTTGTTGAGGCACACCACCAATAAAAAGCCAGTATAATAAGGGTCAGAGAAAGAAAATATAAAATGTTAATATAAAATAAATTATGACTATTTTGGGGTACAGAAAAGTAAACTATGGTCCGTTTAAAACAATGAGGCTCATAAACGTACTGAGACTAATGGAAATGCTAACGGACAGCTTTCTCCAGGGATTATAGACCTACTTAATTAAAACCAACATATTTGTAGGGCATTGTGTTAAAGTATTCCAGTCAAGGAGCATGAATTATGCATTATGTAAGTAGAAGGTTTTAAAATAATCTCCAGTTTATCATTAATAACAGATGCAGAAAAAAAACATAATAGTTGAACATATTCATCTTGATGAAATCATTAAACCATCTGTTTCCTATCTATTAATTTGCCCACTGAGAGATATCTAATGTAAAATGTATGACAATGTGTGAATATAACTGTAAAATGATTTCTCCCTCAAGGCACGACAGCTACTTATTCATATAATCATAATAAAAAAAGAAGCCTATAATGCACTTAATTTTTTCCAGTTATAATGCTAGTCAAGGTTTTTGCAGTATTTGAATGACCATTTCTTTCTGACCCAAAACAGACCTTTTTGTTGCAGGTACCTTAGTTTCCTGGTATTCTTTACACTGCCATTAATTAACACTTGCTGAATATACAGAATGACATATTAAGCATAACAGATTATAAATTAGCTGAAAGGAGCTTCCTTATAGCAAAATGTTATCCAGTGATGACTGCAAGCTTATGTTGAGTGATCTAAAGTCAACAGCTGGGGGAAAAAACTGTGTTAAAAGAGATTAACTGATAGACTGAGTGATAAAGAGAGGAATGAAAGAGAAAAGGTGAGGGTGGAGGACATGCTCAACAGGTTTATTACTGATGACAGACTGATGAAGACTGATGAAGAGAAGAGACAGAAGTAATGACTGAACAGAATGATGTATTTCTGTGCACAGCCAGGTCAGGTGACATAAGGTCACTGGAAAGGTGCTGAATCAATGCTTGAAGTAGAACAGGTATAGATGCCAAAACACAAACAGACATTCTCAAAATGAGACTGTAAGTGAAGAGGTCGGAGACACTTGAATTAATTTTTGCATGGCCTTAAAACCCTTCTGATCTATAAGCTTATGACTAAATTCACATACATTTGACTGTTTCAAAAATGAGCTGAAGTGATTGAAAAAGCTGTAATGTCTTGACTCTTATTTTAAAATGTGTGTGCAGTCTCACTACAGAACATTGCATCCTGCAGATAATGACTAAAGTACAATGACATCACTAAAACCTTTCAAAATCCCCCTTTCAATTACCTCTCACATATGTAATTGTGGAAAACAACACTGAATCACACAAGAAAGTCATTTTCAGTAAAATTCAGTCATGACTCCTTTCTGAGAAAATACACAATTATTCGAAAATTGCAGAAAAGCTAAAAGCACCTACTCAAATCAACTCATTCATACTGAAAGAATGTGTTTTATTCACATGGAACATGGTAAATCAAACACTGTGTTTATTTGTTCTGTTGGTTTTATGCCATGCAAACAATGTATTTATTGAGATTGGACGGTGATGGTGATCAATGACTGTGAGGAAGGAGAAACAGATATGTCTCAATTCTGTCTTTTGTCTCTGCAAATATGAAATTGAGATGAATGAGACCAGGTAAACATTTCAAATTACCCACAAGAAAAGGGTGTGAGGGAATATGGGAGAGAAAGAGAGCATGTATGTCAAAGAGTATAGAGAGAAGCAGGGAATGTAGGAGAGAAAGACAGACATAGTGTCTAAACAGACAGGCAGACAGAGTGTCTTATCAAACACAGACAGACAGACAGACATAGTGTCTAAAAAGACAGGCAGACAGACAAAGTGTCTTATCAAAGACAGACAGACAGACATAGAGTCTAAACAGACAGAGTGTCTTATCAAACACAGACAGACAGAGTGTCTAAACATAATGAAAAAAAAGAGTGTCTAAACGAACAGACAAACAAAGTGTCTAAATAGACAGACAGATAGACAGAGTGTCTAAACAGACAGACAGATTGTCTTATCAAACACAGACAGACAGACAGTGTCTAAACAGACAGACAGACAGACATAGTGACTTATCAAACACAGACAGACAGAGTGTCTAAACGGAGAGACTGAGAGAGAGTCAAAACAAACAGACAGACAGTGTCTAAAGAGACAGACAGAAAGAGTGTCTAAACAAACAGACAGACAAACAGACAGACAGTGTCTAAACAAACACACAGTGTCTAAACAGACAGACAGACAGAGTGGCTAAACAAACAGACAGACAAACAGACAGACAGTGTCTAAACAAACACACAGTGTCTAAACAGACAGACAGATAGACAGACAGACAGTGTCTAAACAGACAGACAGACAGACTTAGTGACTTATCAAACACAGACAGACAGACAGAGTGTCTAAACAGAGAGACAGACAGAATGTCTAAACGGAGAGACAGACAGAGAGAGAGTCAAAACAAACAGACAGACAGTGTCTAAAGAGACAGACAGACAGTGTCTAAACTAACAGACAGACAAACAGACAGACAGTGTCTAAACAAACACACAGTGTCTAAACAGACAGACAAACAGTGTCTAAACAGACAAACCGACAGTGTCTAAATAAACAGACAGACAGACAGATAGTGTCTAAACAAACAGACAGTGTCTAAACAGACAAACCGATGTAGTGTCTAAACAAATAGACAGATAGACAGACAGACAGTGTCTAAACTAACAGACAGAAAAACAGACAGACAGTGTCTAAACAAACAGACAGACAGAGTGTCTAAACAAACAGACAGATAGACAGACAGACAGTTTCTAAACAGACAGACAAACAGACAGACAGAGTGTCTAAACAGACAGACAGAGTATTTAAACAGACAGACAGCGTGTCAAAACAAACAGACGGACAGAAGGAAAGACACAGTGTCTGAACAGACAGACAGACAGAGTGTTCTTTTTAGTGAATAAAAAATTATTGTAACTATTGCATAGGTCATTTTAAGTTTTGAGTCATTTTAATTTAATCATTTAAAAATGAAATTGAACTATATAATTTGGACCCTGCTGTACATAATTGTTAAAATTAAAATTTTGTTTTGATTTCTAAAGGAACCTTTATATCCAAAAGCAAAGTATAACAAAATGAATCAGAATCAGTTCAATCGAATTCAGATATTGTGTTTTAGCACTCAGCCTAGATACATGGATAGAATCAAAATCAATATAACAAATACACTTTAGACACATAAAAAAGAATCCAGCATTAAGATGCTCAAGACATTAAAAGTTTGATGATTTGTCTGACTCTACTGAGAGTTGATTTGTTTTTGCTTTACTTATTCCACGTACAGCATTTGAAGCAGCAATCACTTCCCCACAGCTAGAACCTGATTATTGAAAACCGGAGAGCATTTTTTTGAACTTCATTTATTAAAATTCATCATGGTGGAAGCACGATCCATCAGGGCATACGCATACTCGACTAGCACATACATTTTCATATCATTCACATATCAAACCACATATCAAACCAAACCAACATGGCGGTGCAGGGAAGAGTTTCTGTGTAGCTAAGGCTTCACAAAGGAGACAGAGGGAAAATACAATGAAAAAATGATTATTGTATCTGATTAATGTCTAAATATAGAGGGTAGAGCTGATCTAACTGGTTGTAGAGTTATGCACAGGTGGGAGAGGAAGGCCATGGACGAGACAGAGGTTGATTTACTTTGCACAGCCACAGCTGCTCTTGAAAAGAGGGAAATGAAAATAACCCCATATAGCTTGATGGATGGGAGAAACTCCATTATGAGGGGCGCAGGTCATTTCTGATGATGCCCGGCAGTCAGTCAAAAAAGATGGACGTGAAGAGAGAAAGCAACAAACAGTTTTTAGAGTAAATATCCTAATGAATACATTCATTTAACTGTGACTAATTACAAGGACAATCAATGCTTTGCCGGTCATATTATGAACGGATGCCAATAGGTAATTAAACAGTCCAAATGGTCCAAAAGGTTAATTAAAGAACTTGCTTAGAAAGGTCAGAACATCCTGACAGTGATTATAGAGGCTTTGTTAACTCATTTCGTCTGTGAGGTGCATTTACAGTGATTGGAATCTAATATTTTCTCATTATCAGCGCAATCACAAGTCCATTCAAAGATGCTTTTGTAAGTGTGTGAACAATTATATTAAGATTAAAATGTAGGAACTCCAAGATTAAGTAAAATTGACTCACCGTAATTAAGCAGTCAAAGCCCGGTGAAATCATTATTTGCCAAGCATAAGTTATTTGTGGTTGTTTTATTAATAATTCAAAGGCAAATGAAAGCCATTAAAAACAATCAATTGGGATTTTCTCGTATTCAGTAAGGTTGCTGAAAAACCTTTGATGCATCTCCAAGCAAACAAATCTACCCGATCTTGAAAAACACACAGGTGTGATGCAAACTTTTGTAATTGTATCCCTTTGTAATTCTGATGCAGAACCAAAATGTTGAACAGAAACTACAAAAAACACAGCTTGAGTTTATACTGCCAAGTTTTGCACAGGTATATAATTGTGACTCATTTGTTATCATTAGGCAGAATTAATAGCCTGTGCAAACAGTTTTCCAAGGGAATCTATTTCTGACACTTGGCCTGAAAGGGGGTAAACTCAGTTGGTATTTATCGCACCTGTTCCAATGTCTTTACTATTGGTGGATAATGCATAATTCAAATAATTTTTATCGTGATATGTTTGTATGAATAATTTTTTTCAGAATTCTTTGATCAGTTTAAAGTTGGTGAACAGCGTTTATTTAAAGTAGCTTTTAAATAGTATCACAGTTTCTACAAAAAACACTTCTTCCTCGGCTGAGATTGTTTACAACCGCATTTGGGATCATTTGAAGCCGCATTTAAACTGCATTTTGGAAGTTCAAATCATATCGCACCATATCAGTCCATTATTTGGACAAAAATGCAGAAATGTTTTCCTCAAAAAACATCATTTCTTTACGACTGAAGAAGGAAAGACATGAACATCTTGGATGACAAGGGGGTGAGTACATTATCTGTGAATCTTTGTTTTGGAAGTGGACTTCTCCTTTAAGTGGCAGATCAGTGGGCTTGCTGCAGTTGAATATCTAAATTAAAGATCTCGTTAGTCCCAGACGAGGATGCGAAATAATTAAATAATTTTAATATGTTCGCGTAGTGAACCTATGAACCGGACTCATATTTAAACATGCTCTCCATGCTATGTACGCATACTGTGTACACATATATATCCTTACAAGTACAATTTTGGCTGCATTCTTTATGTCCCCTTCAAAAATTGCTCTTGAGAAATTTTATGTTTATTGTCCCCCTTCTACTGTTAGATGAAATTTACTCCCTTGTCGTTCGGCTTTTGTGTTCGCCTTTCTCCACAACATTTGCAACATACTTGCACTGTTGCATCATGAGCAGTTGGCAAGAAGCAGGCCAAACATATCAGCAATCAAAGCGGAGAAAGATGCGGCATGACTATGAAGATTTAGACAGCAGGTGAGAGACAGATGGAGAGGCATCACTTGTGATAGTGATCTTTGATCACTCTGCTACCCGTGTTTTAACACTGCAAATAAATTCTTCTGCTTCCAAACCTCCAGTCAAGTGAGAGAAACAAAAGAGATAAAGTAATTTAATATATTTAATAGGCCTTTGACATAGCATACCATTACTGATAACATGGACAGTAACATATGGACAGTTATATCACAACTGTTTTTCCCCTCTCAGTAGCATGTTCTTTGAGAATGCGGGCTGCCTAGGATGTTTGGAAGCTGCGTCATTTCTTAAATCAATGTTGAAAACAATTTAATATGAGATGTGCGTAAAAAAAATTGACTGTTGCAGGGTTTCTGAGAATCTTATGATTCATACAAGTGATGTTGAACTATTAATGACTGTACATCAAAGCACTAGCAGCAAACTGTGTAAGCTTTCTGAAATAAACACAACGTTATTGCCAATATAAACAAATAAAGTCAAATATCCGCATTCCATTATGGCATGCAAATAAACATAAATAAACCAAGTTGTTACATGTGAAATTCACAGCTCTAAAATGTTAGGAATAGCATAAAATAAAACTCTCTTAAAATTCTCTTTTAAAAGGCTTCCTTCTCATACAATATCCACATGCACAGATAAACCAGAGTGTATGGTGCTCATTTAGTCATTTCATGTAACAATCTACGGTATATTACCGTTCCGCTTGAAGAGTTTAGATGAAAATTTGAAAAGGGTTGGCTAAAACATACCTGTTTTATACCTCAGCTACATTTTTTAATAGGTTAGGTTACGTGCCCAAAATGTTGAAATGCAATCTTTGACTGTGGGCAACTGAAACTGGGGAAGTCTATTACCCTGGTCCTGGTGTGTTAACTTTTCTTTTAGATGGGTTCCTCAAGCCTCAAGTGTAATATGGAGGACATAACACAGGTTAATTGAGATTTTTCTCTCTCCTTTTTCCCCCTCTGCCACAGATTGCCAGCGCGTGCTGAACACAGAGACATGACTGGAAGGCGTCATTATGTAGGTAGCAGCCAGGCTTTCCGCCCGTTTGTAGGAATGTATTAAGCAAAGAAAGGTGGTGTGATATTCCCTCAGCATAAACCTGTTCCTGTGCCTCAGAGGAATTCATTTACAGCGACTTATTAACTAAAAGCTTTCCAGGTCAAATTAAGTTGACTCTTTCGGAAAGGTAATGCAAAAAGAGCGTGAGTTCAAAAAATTCTATCATCTAGTTGACGCAATGGTCTTTTTAAAATGCTACGCAACAATGCTAAAGCATACGTTAGGGCATGGTTAATTCAGTATTTTCAAGAGAAATCTGTGTATTTGGAAGACAATTTGGTACAAGTAAAATAACTGGAAGAGAATGATACCATACCAGAAGCTTTGCACATTTACGTTACGCCTGCTTTAATGTTACAAATAAGGTGGATAAGAGTTTAATCCATAGTACTGTCAAATCTGTCTAGGTTTTTGTTCCTTTCATGTCAGTTCAGGTCTATCTTATCATGTTTCCTGTTTCATGTCAACTGTTCCCACTTGTTTCTTGTGTCATGCTTTCATTGGTTCACTGTCTTCTAGTCAATAAACAATCACCTGACACATGAAACAGCTAAACACACTTCCATACACAACAAAGTAACAGGGCAAACATGAGGGCTTAGGCTAGCCACACACTAGACAATTTTCAAATCTTAATCGATTTTAAAACCATGGGAGACCACGGACATCAAGACAGTTTCAACCAATTTTTAGCCTTAAAATCCT
>JAHKKF010421881.1:0-28068 GCA_019740295.1 Labeo calbasu | reverse complement strand
TTAAAAATTTTAAGTTGATTCAACTCAAATATCTAAGTTGTCACTTAGTATAATTTAACATTTCAAGTTGTATAAACTGTTTTTGAGTTGACTGAACTTAAAATTTTAAGGCAGCCAGGTTACAAATTATTTTAAGTTGACTCAACAAATCGTTTTTTACAGTGTGGGTGAAATGTTTAGTTGTACTTTACATGATTCTGAGAATATTGCAGAACACTGGATTTTGTAAACTTGAAGTCAATTTTTATGTCGATATTTGTGTGATAGTGAGTTGTAATATAGCATAAGCATTATAGTATAGAGTGATGTATTACACAGGTATCTGGTAATATTCACTTTGATTTTTAGTTATGAGATATTTGAGTGACTCAGTTATTACTTGTCTAGTTTTCACAAATGAAATCTGTTAAATTGCAATATTAAGTTTTCCGGCAATACTCCTTCTGCTATTCACAAATGCATGCATCTCCACAGTTGTTCCATTTAAATGTTTGTTAATTTATCATTATTATGTATAAAGCCGTCTAATAGGCCAAATCAGATTTTGGCCTATTAGGGTTTCAAATCAGTGTGTATTTCTGAAAAGCTTGACAGCCTCCAATTAAAGGCCTTATAGTCGACAGGGACATCTCTATCTACTGGAACTCTCTCCAGGTTTTAATAACACAATCTGGTCTGTGAGTCCTCTGTTCCGTCATATTAATGTGTGTCATTTGTCACCGTGGCATGAGCAGACGGCAGTTTGTCTGTTGAACACATGTGAGTATTATAAAAGGGCACCACACAACTGTTATTAGGATATGTGAGAGTTGAAATGTGCCATATATACTATTGGACAACGGACAGTTATTTCTCTGAAGCGAGTCACTGCCATTTCTTCTTTCACTCAGTTTAAAATGCATTTTGGTTCTTTTGGTTCCATTGGTTATTGATTAGATGGAGGCCGATCTGAAAGTGAGCTTGCAGTTGATTGTAAGAAACGGGCTGGGGTTAGTGCATTGTAGTGGCTTACGTATTGTGTAGTGCTGCTTTGCAGTGTTTTATATCTGCAAAGAAAACCATGATCACAGTTGTTAGTATTCTGTTTGTTAAAATATTGTGGCATAGTGTGATCAAAGTGGGAAGGAATTGAGCACAACTGCTTTAGCCAGCTCTCAGTATCCTGCTAAGAAGCAAACACATAGTTGAGTGAGGCAAAAAACTTGTAGACAGCGGATAAAGCAAATGCAGGTTAGAAGCTGTGTGATTAAAGTCTTTTAAAGGCACTGATGGTGCTAATGCCGCTTTGTGCCTTTTTTGTACATAAGCAATACTAGGTGTTAAAACAATGTTTTTGGATGCTAAACGAATCTCGCCAAAATGATGGAAGAGATGAGTGCTAGTGCAAACACGCACGCACACAAACTACATGCCGACTCCAGAAAAAGCAGCAGAAGAAAACATCTTGAACGGAAGTACGGTGAGAAGTGCAGATGCACATGTTCTCTGACTGCAGCATAATGAGGTACTGCGGGGCGTCGATTTCACTTACAGCACTCGAGATGTCAGGAATTAAAAATGCATGTCCTCTTAACGAGGAAACAGTTCTAATTAAGTGAGAGTAATTCTGCGTTATTTTCTCTGAAATAGAGACATGAATACTTAATGATTGGCGTAGTAGTGTTTAATACCTCATGTTAGCTGCCATATGTCTTACAGGTGCCTTCTAATGTTTTTGCTCGTGTGCTGAAAGGAAGAAAAAAGATTCAGAAATATCACGCAGTGTTGGAAAATTCCAAGTGTTTGTGTGTGCTAAAAACAGTATGTTATTGCTGACATAGAGTCTTTTTTTTTATAACAGAATTAGAAAAAATTGTATTATTGGTGTACATGTAAACAGTCGCTCATTATTGATTGTGCCAGATTTACAAAAAATGCACTGGTATTACTGCACTCTAAAAAATGCTGGGTTAACTTGGGTTATTTGGCAACCCAGTGCTGGGTAAATATTGGACAGAACACATGCTGTTTTTTTTTTGACCCAGCTGGTTGGGTTAAATGTTTATATTGCTGGTTTAAAATGGACTGGAACTTATAAAAAACACACAGAATTACTAGAGGTAACAGCAATAATCAAAAGATTAACCTTTATTATTAAGCAAGAACACATGAACAAAATACAAGACAAATTGAATTTGTTTGGGTGAATACAGCAGAGTTTACAATATTAGATACATTTTAACTCGTTTAACAAGCATTTAGACATAAAAATGTAACATTTAAAAGTAGAATTTTAATTTTAGTGAATTCAGCTGTTCTCTGTAATCACTTTCTACTGAAATAGCGCTAATTCTCATGCTGGTGTGTTGCCGAAATCTGAGCCGGTGATAGGCTGCTGTTTGCCAGGTTAACCACGAACTTTGCGTTTCACTTGTAGCTGAAAGATTTCATGACTGGCTTCAAAAAATGCCTATAACCAAACAGTACTTACATTAGAGAATATAGTACAATAACGAATAAAATCAATTTGTTCATGCAAGCAAAAGGCAGGAGGTAAAGAAAGTTTATTTAGAGGAGACATATTTGATCATTGAAACAGAATTTATAGCCAAACTGAGTGTGTTGTGTTGTGTTGTGTTGTGTTGTGTTGTGTTGTGTTGTGTTATGTTGTGTTGGCCATATGCAAATTTGTTCGGTGCTTGATTTATAATTAACCATAAAATACCATTTTTTTTTATTATTATTTTTACATGATTAGAGTATTAAAATGTGTTTTTTTTTTTTGTTTGTTTTGTTGCGTTTCCATCCTGCGAAACAACCGCTGCTGACACAGCTGACAGTGAGCACAGTAAAGACTTTATAAATGAAATAAAATGTATACGAACCTTTATTTTGCTGAAGAAGTGAAGCGGTGCTGAAAACCACTCTCTACTGTAGAGGACTCAAAAAACCGAGCTCTGTCTATAACTAAGCAGCTAAGCTGGGTTGTTTTGTCAGAGACAGGCTCAACCCAGCGGTTGGGTAGGAAAAAATAACCTAGTGTTTAAAATGACCCAGCAACTTACAGAAATCAGCAACTTTCATTTCATTGCATCGAAATGTATCACAATGCCAGGATGTTTTTAATATTCTATAAAATAAAAATGACGCAATATAAAAGTAATATTGTTTACACTGTAACACTGAATGATAGAGTCTAAGATTGTTTAGACAAAACTACTGTCGTATACTGTGTTCACGAATAGATGTTTATACAAAGCATGCTTGTGTTTATGACTATACAATCATATTTATGTATTTATTTATCGTATAACAATAGGAAATAAAAGTAATATGAGTTTATTATTAATACTCTGTTTGTGAATAGATGCAACATACTAAGCAATAATAATTCGTTTCTCAGATATAAAATGTGAATTTTTTACGATAGTACAAAACATGCGTGTGTCTATGACAACAAAATCATAATCTATACACAGCCCTACAAAAGTTTGGAAACACCCCTGGCAAAGTGTGGTTTTGGATGATATTAGCATAAATCCTTATCATTTTTTGCAAATACATTAAAGGAACTTGACATTATCATTTAAGACCAGCAATAATAATTTTCATTTTGATTACATAATAATGGCAATATATTCATGTCAAAGTCAGACATGCCCCTTTGCCAGCTGTGATGTCTGGTTACTGGTTTTAACTTGGCCCAAGTTTTTAAAAGATTTTTGGGTCAGCACACCTTAATAGCTTCAACAATTGATTGCCAATTAAGTTTAGAATATAATGAATTTATGTATTACAGATGTCCCTGATATATGATAACATGCTCACAGATGTTTTTTAGTGATCTGATACCTGCACCACAGATGAATGCTACATGAATGCCACATGAAGAGTGCAATACACTGATATGTTATGGTAAAATAAGTTCCTGGACTACTGATAATGAGTTTTGTTTCTTGAATCCATGAAAAGAAGCAGCAATCACTTAAATATCAGGTATGATGCACTTGTTTCACTTGTTGAACAGAATTCAGAAAACATTTTTCAGGAATGACACAGTCTCTGTGGTTAGATCAGTGTGGTCAATAACATGCCTTTGACCTTCATTATGTATGTTTTGATGATACTGTGTTGTAAATAAAATGCGAATAATCTAAAACACCATTCTTTGAATCTTCTCACATTGTTTCTACCTGACAGTCCCAGTCTCACTGATGGGCCATTAGGGGAGGGCCTTTTGTCTCTTAGGTGTGAATCACTAAATATTCATCTCCATTGTAACTCCCTTGCATATTCCCTTTCGATCACAAAACATGTCTTAGAAAATTTACATCAATATATTGTTTTCTGTAAACGAGTGAATTAGATGATTTTCACATCATCTTGTAGAAAAAAACTCTAACCTACCACACCACTCAAAAGTCTTGGAAACAAATGTTCTGAATGTGTTTCATGGCCTTATTTCAGTGACTTTTGAATTTTAGTTTTTCACTAATGTTGTTTTCTCAGAAACACAAACATGTACATTAATGTTGCTCGCATATTATTGTAGCCCAGTTTGTGCTAATTACAATGTAAGATACTGAAAAAAGCACAAATGTCAGGGCATGTCAAAACTTCTTCATTCTCTCGTTTTACATCATTAGAGTTTTAAAAATGTTTTTTGGTTTGTTTTGTTTTGTTGTTTTCTTTTACTAGAAAAAAACCCTTTGAACCTGATGGAATTTTTCATCATTTAATCTTTTCTTTTTTTTCTTCTTTCTCATGTTTGCATGTTAATGTGGCCTTGCATCCATTTATACCGTTGACTTGCACATGCAAAATGCATTCAGATTGAGACAGCAACAACCCCAATTTTGCCAGCATGTTGCGCCATTACCACATTTGCATAATTCCTTTAGTAAATTATTGGGTGCTAAACCATTGCAGACATCTGGAAAAAATCTCCTGCTACCTTCAATGCTGTCATCATGACACCTGAACGCTGTCAGGTTTGTGACTCTCATAGCACTCACTCCATGTATGAACAGGTTTAAATGTCAGGGACTTCTCACTGTCAGATAACTACGAATCTTGGATGAGCGGAGAAATGTCGTCAGATTTAAATTCAAGCCCAGGTGCTTGTACATGAAATTTGGCAGTTATTAATGAGATATAGACTTGTCTAGACCGACTATGTCCCAAAGGAGTTTTACATACAAGCACAGGAGGACGTTTGCATCAGTCTCACCAGCTAAGATCTGCTTGATCCTTAACTCCACCTACTGTTTGCTTGTTTAATTTTTTAACTATTTAATTTATTATAATTATTTTAATTGATTCATTAAGAAGGTTTAGGAAACTTGGTGGACCACAAAACCATATCATAAGGGTCAATGTTTGAAACTGAGATTTATACATTATAAATAAATAAACTTTCCATTGATGTATGGTTTGTTAGGATATGACAATATTTGGCCGAGATACAACTATTTGAAAGTCTGGAATCTGAAAAAAAAAAAAAAAAAAAAAAAAAAAAGAGAAAATTGAGAAAATCACCTTTAAAGTTGTGCAAATGAAGTTCTTAGCAATACATATTACTAATCAAAAATTATGTTTTGATATTTTTACAGTAGGAAATTTACAAAATATCTCCAAGGAACGTGATCTTAACTTAATATCCCAATGATTTTTGGCATAAAAGGAATATCAATAATTTTGACCCATACAATGTATTTTTGACTGTTGCTACAAATTGCTACTTAAGACAAGGTTTTGTGGTCCATATTTACTGACATATCGCTTGAGACTTACTGATATAAAATTATTTTAAAAAAAAATAAGTTGCAATTAAACTTTATTTGGAGTATTACTTGTGCACAATGCACATTTCTTAATATTAAGACTAAAATCTGTACATGCAAAAACATTTACATTTGCAAAAGTTCCACTTTAGCACAATCAAATATACTTAAAACATATCTATATTTGGACATCAACACTATTTCCACACAATTCAAGTGCATTAAGTACAAAATTAGTTGTTCCAATTTAGCAGACTTTAAATATACCAGTTTAGTATACTAAAAGCACAATTACAGAGTGTTTTTATTAAGCACATAATATGTAAATGTATTTTTAGTATACTTAGCATGAAATAAATGTATTTTAGATACATTTTAGTGTATTTATACTTGGTCCAAATTGGAATTTGCTTCCTCTGTAACTATAGTAGCTTGTCATTTTGGATTTACAAAACATTTACACCAACCAAACAAACTGAACTCTTGTTACGTTAAGAATGACCCACAAAAATTACATGTGAAATTATACATGATGTTATACATGAAAAGACTTTATCTTAAGTTGCGTTTCAGTTGTGAGAGTTAATTAATGGAATGTCGTAGATAACAGTGCAAACTCTGACAGAATGTTATAAAAATAGTCTGATGTAAACTGCCGGTATTCAGCTCTTCAAAAACAAACTGACAAATTGAAGATTAGATTAAGCACTCATCTAGTGAATCTCATTACCATTAGCTGCCAATTAGTGTTAGCAGCAAAAGGGTGGAAAGATGTACTCTTTGACATCTTTTTTACTTATTCAATTTTCTTTGTATAGGTTATTTTTCTTTTTCTCTCTCTGTGGCATGTCAATCTGTTCTTCAGCATTTATTCTTTTTTTAGGCACACTAATCACAATAGAGGTGAACAACGAGTTTCTTTTCTTTTGTTGTTTAGAAAACGGAATCGACTGTTTTTGAGTAAATTTAGCTCATGAATTTTAATGATGTCCGTTTTTTCTTTCAATGACTTTTGAGGCGTTTTGTACCCGTGAGCTTGATTGAACATTTCATTTTAGTAGAGCTAAATCATTAACTGCAATTATTAAAATAAATATGTGTGAATTTTGATAAATTATTTGAAATTACTTGCATCTTTGATTCTGTGCTAACCGTGGTGAACTTGATACAGTGATGCTTTAGCTAAGTAATAGCTTTGTGGAAATTGTCACAAAGCCTCCGTGACAAGATGAAAAAAGTAACTGGGGATCACAAGCAAAACACAAGAGACAAACTGTTAGACCAGGATCCCATAGTTATTTTTGCAGAAGAAGTACTGTTGGATTCCACATCCATGAAAGTGAGATATTTTTGTTTTTTAAAAGTGAATGTTTTTTTTTTTTTAATATTGCTCTCAGGGTGTTTTAACAGTGATGTCACTGTAGAATAACCTACCCTAGTAAGAAAGTAATATATTTAAAATATGTTTATTTTATACTAAGTATAGTTCAAATCTATTAACATATTTACTGACATATCGTTGAGACTTTATTTGGAGTACTACTTCTGCACAATGCACATTTCTTCATTTTAAGCCAAAAATGTGTTTTAATGTCGCTGTTGATGAGGATTGTATGATCTTTGAATAATATCGGTCTTTAAATGCAAGATATTTAAAGTATACCGAAAGTATGCTTGCAGTAATTCCACTTTAACACAATTAAATATACTTAAGTATCTTTAGTAGGACTTCTGCACAATTAGAGTGCATTAAGTACAAAATTAGTTGTTCCAATTTAGCAGACTTTATGGTATGACAGTTTAGTACACTGAAAGTACAATTGCAGGGTATTTTTTAAGTGCATAAATATGTAAATATATTTGTAGTATACTTACCATAAAATAAATGTATTTCAAATACATTTTAGTATATTTATTTTTCACTACAGTAGCTGCATTGAAAACAGATGGGCACATATATACAGCTCCCGATCGGGGAGAAGTTGGCAGGATTTTGTTCACAAAATGATAGGAGCGCACGTTATTTTATTATTTTACACACTGTATTCTAAGCTTATTGCTGTTACTGTGGCAGCCAACAACATCACAGCTTAACCCTGCGCATATTTAATTAATTAATTTAGTCAATGTTGTTTACCACGTTTTAACAGATTTCTCTGGAGACCGGAACACGAGAGCACCCAAACAGAAGTTAGTATCCATCATGGCGGCACTCAGAAAGAAGGTGGATAAATATACATCGAAATCAGTCAAAAATCTGCTCACAAAGCATGCAGTTCAAAAGCAGCTGAGAGAGAGGGGTTGTGTAGGCCTGGCAGCAAAAGCAGGGTTCTGAAAACATCTGTTTAGTCTCTCTGGCTGTGTAAGTCTGGCACTAACCCATTTCAGTGTGATTCATTTAAATGTAGCAGAAGGCTTCAGAATGGGTCATCTCCGCACTCACTCAGTGTATGTGTGTGAGTGGGATGCCTTACATTCTCCATCATAATGTGGCATTCACATGGGCATACTGCACAGAGAGGGTGAAAGAGCAGGGATAGCAATATATATTACAGCACATGAGCTGCGATGCTTTTCACAGATATGGTATTGGATCTTTAATATTATATGCCTTCACCGCTCCAGACATAGTTAGTTTCAAGAAGCACACGTCAGGAGTTTGAGTTGATCTATTGATTTGCACACTTTTAGATAAGCTAATGGCTGCTCTTTTAACTCACACCATGATCTGAGGACTTGTGAGAGCTCATAAATTAATTTGGTGTGCTTCGCTAAATCTATCCAGCTATCTGTTTATCCATCAGTCTATCGTTCTGTCTGTCTGTATCTATCTGCTTGTCTCTCTATCTCTGTTGTTCTATCTTTCATCTTTCTGTCTATTGTCTGTCTACTTACTTTACTAATTTGGCTGTTTTGTAAAGGAAACATTGGAATTATTGCAACTTTTATTTTTTTTAAAAATGTATTTATTTACCGCACAGATGCCACTACATTCTATCATCTCCGCACATTTTGTTAATTTATGTGTGCGAACTAGGGTTGTCAGTCGATTAAAATGTTTCATATAATTAATAATCGAATTAATCGCAAAATAAATTGACTGTGAAAATACCCCCGAAAGACTATTTAAAGCTATTTTTGTGTTACATGAGAAAGTATCAAGTAGACATTACAAACTGTAGATTTCTCAGAAAGAAATATTTTATTTAATTCAACATAAAATTTATTACACATAAACATTTAGGCTGTAACGGCCTAACGTAAACTATGGAACATAAAAGAAGATCATTTGAGAAATTGAAGTATTTTTTCTTCATATAATGAAAGTCATGGTAACCAAAACAAATTTGTGACCAACAGTCTTCAAAATACTTTCTTTTAAGAAAGGAAGAAAAAAGAAAGGTTCGAAATGACATGAGGGTGAGAAAATGATTTTTTTTTTTTTTGGTGAACTATCCCTTTAATGTTTATTATTATTATTATTATTATTATATATTTGATAAAATTATACTCTAAATAAACTAAATCTGCCAGCAGGTTGTGGTAAATGTCTTTACGAGTCATTCATTTATTCATTCGATTCATTCAAATGGCTGAATTATTCAGGAATAGAGTCATTCAAAAGTCTGCTATGGCTTCAAAGGTAATATGTTCTCTGCAAAATTGAGCAAAAACACATTATATAGTGTTTAAATTAGAACACAATATCATCTTCTTATTTACTGAACTGTTGTATAAACACACATTTAAGCTTGTGATAAATTTATACAAAATCAGCACTCCTGTCATACTGCTCTTGCTGCCCGTGTGATATCGTGTGATATGTGATATATATAAATATGAGACAAAACACATACAGGGGGCATTTTTTGCACAAATATCTTGAATTTTAGGGCATAACTGCATTTATGAAGTTGTTGCCCTGCATCATATTTGTCAACAGTCAGCTGTGTGAAATATAAGGTGATGTAAATGTCTGGGGGCGTGTGTTATTTTTTCATAACTAATTAATAAGTTAATGTGTTAAACTGACGGCCCTAGTTGAACTAAACTTAAACTTTATACAGAAATAAAGTGTGGCTGAAAACTGCTGACATAAAGGGATCAATTATATATCTGTATTTGTAAATACAGTGTCTAAAATATTCTTAACTGTGAGATTGGAAGAACCCTTTCAAAAGTATAAATGACCACATGCCTTTGGAAATCACAGTTGTACAATATTCCTTCCATAAATGTCAGTATTTTGCTACTATGTATTCAGCGCATTTAGTAAAACAGATGGAAATGATGTGAGAAAACTGCAGTTTGGATAAAATGATGAGAGTGCATTGGCCTGCCCTCTCTCAGATGAGCATGCTGGGCTTGTTGCTCCTCTCTGAAGGTCAGAAGTCAATTGCAGTAATGTGCTAGCTGCAGCCCACAAGCCTCCATTATCAGGACTAATGTGTGGCTGCATTATTCGCCCACACCCTGTGTGGCTTGGGCTGTGCTCCCTTCCCATCATCCTCAGTACACAGGACCCTACAGTCTCATTAGAGACAGCTACAGCCGTCAACAAAAGTGTCCATCTAAAAATACAGAACAGCATTTATGTTCTATATTTCTCAACAGCTTCTATACAAACAGAACATGCATTATGGATTTAGAGTGGTGTATGTCAAATTAGTCCACTGTGACATGTGTTCACCGCTGTAAAGGCTAGAGACCATATGCTGCATGTACAGAACAATTTCACATCATTTGCTACAACAAAGTGTTGCTTCACTCATTCACTAATGAAGCCAGCAGTGTGCCTGTCCAAGTCAAATTCCTATTCTGGTTCACTTAAGTCAACATGGATTCATAATGGACAATGTTTACTTTGAGGAAAGATCTCAGTGTTGTTATTATTGTCAGTTTATTTGTGCATGTAATTCCAAAGATGATATATTTCCAACTTGCATTGTAATTTAAAGGTCCACTGCTTTCAAACACACAGTGTTTATTCTATGTATTGATGTAATTTCAACTAGGACAAATCAAGCAGTCCCGCCCCCTTTTTTATAAAGATAATAGCATTTCATTTATATCAAAGCATTTGCAACAGCCGCTGAGCTTGGTAAAGCCACATTTGACAGCGTATGTAAATATTTCTTTCGCCCCAATGGAGAACATATTTACACTGTCTGAATCGTTCCCTATTCCCTATATGGTGCAGTATGTGCCGTACAGAAAATACTAACTCTGTGAACAAGTGACCAATTTCAGCTACAGCTTCAATGACTATTTATAGGGGGCGGGACGCTTCGGATTCTAGAGGGCATTTGATTGGACAGAAAGTTTGATGAGAAGTTGAAGTGCAGGATGATGTCATCAAAATCGTTAGTCCATATTGGCGGAGATTAGAGACCGTAAATTTTGAATTCTTATATCTTCTAAGTGCAAATTTTGTCATTGTTTTGGCGCACACAAGCTTATAGATAACCTCAAGGCTACATATTCATTAAAAAATATATATATATATTTCATGGGGACTTTAATGTTTGTTATGCTCTTGTGAGTGCTTGATTAGTTGAATGCATCCTATCTTAAAAATTATTTTTATATTATATTATATTATAGTCTCTTTTTTCGCTGAGACACAAAAAAATATGATGGGTTGTGATTTAATTTTAAGTTGACTTTGAACTCAGTAGGCTTGTTTTGTCTTGATGAATGGAAGGTTTTTGGCTCTACACATGCCACTTTAGCAGATATATTCACCCTTAAAGCATAAGATACAATATCATGCATGTTTGCAGCTGTTTGTTTGCTTGACTACACTAAATTGTTGTATTTCATACACACAGGACAATAGCGTGTGCTTACAGTAATACATTTTGTAGCCTAGCCATTCTGAAGCATGTTAACTTGAGGAAATGTTTAAAAAAGTGCAGAAAAAGGAAGAGTCTTGCAGTCAGTGGATGGCCTACTGTTCAGGCTTCACTAGACAAGCGTCTGTATGATTGATTTTGACAAGGCCTTGTATTTCTAGTGGGTGCTTTATAGCGTTAAGCTATGATTGTTGTTTAAAATCTGCTGTCTTCGCTCATAACAACAAATCAATTTTTTTGTGTTCAGATAAGAAAATGACTTAGGCAGGTAATTCATTCATTTCTGGTAGGAGGTCAGCATGAGTTTTCCCCTCCCATTGTTTCAATTCACAGCATCATTAGTCACACTGTTATGATTGGCACTTCTGAGCAGTAAGGAGAGCCTTGTGGTTCCTCTGAAACTGTTTATCAACACCTATAGTTTTCAATTATGCTAAAGAGATCCCCACTTTCCTGAGCTGTAATTGAAACACATTTGGGATTGCTTGTTGGAACATAGCTTCGCCACCAGCAGAGTTCACAATTGAAGCCAAGAGAGGAGTTAACAAGCAATCTGGACTGTTTTTTTCAGTATTATGGAGCTTTTTGGACAAAAAGAAATGGTTCTTGCTGTGAAAGGATGTGTTATGAATTTAGAACAATTAAAATAAATGACAAAAATGTGCTCACTAAAGATTTGAAAAGTTTTCTATAGTATATAGAGCAATTATGAAAAAAAAAGAAGAAAATACGGACAGTGATAATGAAGACTCAAGCTAGTTTTCACACACTCTTTACTGCATTATTTGTCAAGGTAAATTTGTATCTGAAAAGCTATTTCTGTATAGGTACATACAGAATGGGATAGGTTTATGGGATAGGTTGCCACATTAAGCTGTTAATTAAAGGTTTTTACAGAGAAATGTAAAAAATAAAACAAAAATTAGTAAAGATCACATGCACCCTAGAACTTATACAATATGTGATGTTTCTTTTGTACGCTGTGTACATTTTGGGCATTTTTTTTAGAAAACAAAAATGTTTTTTTTCTACAGAAGTCTATGGAATGCAAAGCTCAATTGAAGCTCAATGTCTCAAAAGTGCTCAGAATGCAGATAGAACCTTATAATTCTAAAGTGACAAAATATTATTTAAAGGGTAAATGAGAAAAAATGAAAATAAAAAATTCTGTCATTACTTACTCACCCTTATGTCATTCCAGAACTGTAAGAGTACTATCACAGCTTCTCAAAATTAAGGTTGAACCACTGATGCCACATGAAATATTTTAACAATGTCCTTACTACCTTTCTGGGTCTTGAACATTTCGGTTTCGTTGCAGTCTATGCAGGGTCAGAAAACTCAAATTTCATCATAAATATCTTAATTTGTGTTCCGAAGATGAACGAAGGTCTTACAGGTTTGGAACAACATAAGGTGAGTAATTAATGACAGAATTTACATTTTTGAAAATAACCTTCATTATAGAGTTGACCCTTGTCTGAATGTATACAAGTGTGGTTGTATTGTATTCACTTTTTCACCCAACAGCTGCAGCAAAAATAATAAGATATTTGAAATCAGTTTATGTAGCACAAAATTAAGACCGCTTGAACTAGGTGTTTGAATCCACCTTAAAAAAACACCAAATACACATTTATATAATTGGGCTTTTCATTCAAAATCTTGTGACGACTGGCCACGTCTTCCTTACCACTTAATAGTCAGAGAATGCATGGTACCTGATTTAGGTCTACTGATGGTTTGCTTTGACAGTGAGAAAGCTGACTTTTACCCTCAATGTCAAAATGTTGGTATGATTCAGTACTTGTGTTTTTTCTAAAAGGCAGCAGTGAGAAGTCGGTTTTAAAGGTCAGTTAATGAGCTTTTTCAGTCAGGTGCTGCGCACTCATTTCACAAAGCAGATTTCAATGAGATTTGAACCTCCCTTGAGAATGAGGATAAGAGTGACTTGAAATAGGCAGCACTGTGATTTCATCTAGGTCCACATAAAGTTAGTGAAGCATGAGCCCATTCACAGTAAAACTTGGTCGGCCTATATTTCATGCTGCCTCATGCTGTTACAGACAGGTCTGGCCACTCCTAAACGGTCATTTGAAAAATGTCAGCCTTTCATTGAACATTACACTAAATATCCTCTCGTACTACAACAAAATGACTCTCAAAAATGAATTCTATAAGTGGAGTTTAATGAAGAGTTATTGATTCCCCCATATGTGAGGTTCAATTCTTTGTTGTGACATAAAAAGGTGTAACTTTCTCTCAGAGCGTTTTATTCCCCGTGAGGTGCACATGAGGGTTCACCTTACAGCACAGCCATTTAAAGAGGAAATTGGGTGTTGTAGTTTAAAGCAGAAAAAAAATCTCTTCTGCTATCTGTAGACATAGACAATCCTGATGATATATTACCTCTAGTGCAGCAGAGGACAAGTCACATTAAGAAGTGTCAGTGATGAGATCCAGTATCACAGCTGGCTCTGAAATTTGGTTAGGTTGCAGTAAACCAAAGCCTGAAGCGCTCTACAGTTACAGTGATCTTGGGGATTGTATTTCTTTTGTTCTGGTACTTTGCTGCAATGGGCAGTTTTTGGAGTTAGTCTGTAGCTTTACGTCCGCTGCAGAGGGTTGTTCTGTCTTTCACTTCCTTACTTTTTATAAACTCCTTTAGAGATGCAAATAAATTGAAAATAAAGCACGAAAACCTAAAGTCTAAAACCTGAAGTATGTAGATCTGTTATCTACAGTGGAGATCAAAATTAGAGAACAATATACTATAAATACTTGATTTTTTTTCTGAAATATTGTTGTTCTACTAACATGTTTGAGAAAATATCCAAAGCATTTCAACAAGAACCTTTATTTTGAGGAAAACACAGTGATTAAAATTAGAGAACAGTAACCACTGTAGCACAAACATAAGATTACAACTAAAATTTTGGAAGGTAATAGCTGTCAGAAATTAGTAGGAAGTGTAGAAACCCTTGCTTTAAATGACTTCAGCACATCTGCGACCGCAGGACATCACTCGTTTCCCAGACTGTGCTGATATGATCTTGGTCCACTTTTCTCCCACTCTCTTCCATAGTTTGATAACTGTAGTGGGTTTCTTAGCCATAACTTTGTTGCCAAAGATTTTCCAGAGATTTCAAGTTGGGTTTAGATCAGGAGTCTGGCCCACACATTTTATTATTTCAGTGTTCTTAGCGTCAAGAAACTGCTGTACCTGTTTTGGAGTGTGACTGGGGCATTGTTTTGCATGAAAATTGCAGGTTGATTGGGAGGTGCTTGCAGGGAAGGAACTTGATGTTGCTGAAGGAAGTTTTGCATTCACCCTGCCATGTAGCTGTAAAAGAGCTGCAGAAAACATCCCCCAAACCATGGCACTTCCTCCTTTATCTTTCACTGACTTCTTTACATACTTGGGCTTCAGTCGTACCTCAGTTTGATGGCAAACAAAATGTTCTCATAAGACCCAAATAAATTATACTTGCTATCATCACTCAAGTGAACTAGTTGAACCAGTTTTCCTCTGTCTGCACAGCATGCTCCTCAACAAAGGTGAGTTTAGCCTTTTGATTTTTTCTGCTGATTAGAGGCTTGGTCACTGCAGAGTGCACTTTCAGCGCGACTTCTCTTAAACATGTTGAGACAGACCCTTACCTTTTTCAGCGCTAAACTGCCAAGCAATTCCAGCTGCAGTGTTGAACCGATTTTCCTTTGAGAGTCTCCGCATTATCCTGTCTTCTCATGCATTTGTCTTATGTGGACGACCAGCCTTTTTGAGGGACTTGAATGAATTAGTGTCATTGTAAACCTGCAGTATACGAGAAATAACAGATTTGGAATTAACAACATCTCTCGCAGTGGCTGAAAGAGTCATCCTTTTGGCCTTCATCTGGACAACCTCCTATCGGAGGGTTTCAGTCACCGTAGAGCAGCCCACCATCTTGCAATCTCAGTGAAAAATTGGAGTAATGCTACCAGTTAAATAGAGTTTGTCATATCATTAAGGAAATTAGCACCAGGTGCCAGATTAACACCAATAACTTATATCTGAGTATCTGAGTTATTTTTCAAATATCTCATTTAAGTTTTTTATACTGTGCTTTAGAATACATTTATAAAAATATGCTTAAAAATCTGTCCTTCTGCTCTTGGTAGGATTCCTTCAAATAGAACTAAGCAGTCCTCAGCAAAGGTGACTTCTCTTAAATATACCGAGATAGATCCAGACTCTGTTCAGCACTGAACTGGCGAGCAATTCCAGCTGCAGTGTTGAAACGATTCTCCACTGAGAGTCTCTGCATTGTCCTGTCTTCTCATGCATTTGTTTTCTGTGGATCACCAACCGTGGGGAACTTGAATGAATTCAGTGTCACTGTAAACCTGCAATATTTGAGAAATCACAGATTTAGATTAACTAACTTATCTTGCAGTGGCTGAAAGGGTCATCCCTTTGACTTTCATCTTGACAACCTCCTGTCACAGGGTGTCAGTCACCACAGAGCGGCCCACAATTTTGCAATCTCTGTGAAAATTGGAGAAAGGCTGCCAGCTGTAAGACTTGTCATATAATTAAGGAAATTAGCACCAGGTGCCAGATTAACACTGACACCTTGAAGATGTCTGTATATGTTCTCTCATTTTGATCAGTTATTAAAAAAAAAAAAAAAAACTTAATAATACTGTGCATAAGAATACAATACATTTATGAAATATGCTTTAAAAACTCATGTACTCCTGTTATATCGATATCTTTCTATGTATGCCTATTTGACTGTTGACTATTTACATTTTATGGATTTTAGTAGGCAGACGTGGCAGATGAGCAACATAATGAAATCTGTCACTGTTCCTCAGTAATTAGCATAAACTATCCATGTTTCTTTTTTTACTTTCACATATAGAACAGAAGCTCTTTATCCAGCCAGTGCGACAGGGTGAAAAAAGAAAACACATACAATGCATTAAAAAGTAAGCGTCACTTGAAGGTGGGTGGAATATTCGTCGTTAATTAGTTTACAACACAAATCTTCTTTTCATTCACTGTCCTGGCCTTGAGAAAAAGCACACACCTGTTCCAATTTGTTTTGTTTTTACAAGCCAGTTTCAGTAATTGCAATGCTCTTGCGCAGGATGAAGTTTCAAAACTTTCCTATTGTACTTCAAAGATCTCTTCATTATTGCATAGTTTGGAATTCACAGCTACAGTCCCATAACCTGACTACAAGACACATCCTCTTGTTGAAAGGCGTTAGAGATTTTCCAATAGTTTCTAAGCACTTTGCTGTGGTTTTCAAGTGATTCTGTTTCATTGATCCTTCCAAAGTAACTGCACTTGTGGGAAGATCGCCTACTGTTAGGTTCCTCTGGGCATTTGTTGAGTTTCTCGAGTTTGTTCTAACCATTTCAAACTGTCTTCTTTGACCAATAGTGGTCATTAATGTTTATCGACTCTGGTTTAAGAGCAAAATGTAGGTAACAGACTGAATGGCATATGACTACACCAGCTTCCTGCTCTATTCAAAATGTTTAGACTTTAAAAGCAGCATGCATTTATGTAACCTTTCTAAAGGCTAAGGATATAACTGGAAATATTTGACTTTAAGAGTTGGAGAAATATTTCTGACCTTCAGAAAAGCCAGAACTGAGTCTAAGGTCACTGTAAAATGACGCTTTCATTTATAGACATTTCAGAGGGTAGAGGGGGTATGATTAAGCAGTTGAAGACAGATGGGATCTATCTTTCGCCAATAAAACCTTCATCTCTTATCAGATGGGGAGAGAGGCATGTTATAAAGAGCTTCTAAAATCAATCTATTTTTATAGTGACAGAGCATCGTGTGAGAATGAGAGAGAAAAGCAGGCTGAAACTAAAGAACGGCAGAAACAATGCTGATGGATAATATTAATTAAAATACGGTGGTAGTCAAAACAGTGTAAGCGACATTCATATGTCAAATTGTGGTTCGTAAAACAGAAGCGGATCAAAAAACTTAGCCTTGAGGAATGCCTGTAAGCACAGTGATAGTAAATATTAAGACATTTTTTAAGGATTTATTTTTTAATCTGAACTAATGAGGTTTGCTCCTGCTGTTTCCAGCCTCTCAAAAATTTGGCTGAGAACTCTAACTTGCTGCGTTTTTTTTCTCCTCTGCCCAAACACTTTGACTCACTCTCTAACCATGCATTAGACCAATTTGCTGCTGGTTTACATAACCTGAAAGAACACCTAATATTATCTAATGGTGAATTACATTTATCCATTTGGCAGACACTTTTATCAAACACCTTTGCTTCAATATATTCGTTTTAACAGTTCATGCATTTCTAGAAATCATATAACTTTGATGTTAAAGTAATGCTCTGCTATTCTGTTCATACAGCAAATTATTTTTTTAAAGCTGTAAATAAAACAGATTTTTGGAGTGCATTTTACAAGAAAAGACTATTTCAGTTTTTATATCTCAGAATTTCATGTTTAATTCATTGTGGTACTTGCCGTTTCTTTGTAATTATTTGTGAAATGTATTATTTTTCTTTTTAAAGTCAGTCTGAATGGACTAATGTACATTTAAGAAAGTAATTTTGGTTAGATTCACTTGTCATTCTCTTTTAAAGCTGAATTTTGTGTGATATGTATTTAGCATATAAACAGGACTAAGAATTCGTTGTAACGCTGAGTGGACGTGCACAGTACCGACTTTGGCACAGCAGTGATTCGTATTCAACATTTGAAGACATATCATTTATAGATTGTTCCTCTGGCTCTTTTTTGTCCCCCACCTTCCTCCTTTCTGTGCCGTGTCATTAGCACCAGCTCTGGGGCGGCGAAGAGCACATTTATTTCTTCATATGGTGTAATGTGTCACCCCCTTTTCCCCCTCCTTTTTCAATTCACTGAAATTTAGATTTCCACATCAAGGGAGCTGTGGCAGTGATGGAATCAAAGGCTCGCCTGTGGCTTTGAACCCTCCTGATGAAGAGATGAAAAGGGCCAGGTTGCTGGAGCTCCTAGCGCTCACCACTCCAGTTCCTGTCTGGCCAGGTTTGCCTGGATGAAAGCCACCTCTCTCCCCATCACTTTCTCTATCTCTCTTTCTTTCTCTCTATGTCTGTTAGTCGCTATCTCAGTGTCTTTCAAACAGAGTCTTACTCTCAATTGCTACATTTCATCTCTCTTGGCGTCCCTTTTGTCCTCTTGGCTCATGTCTTTCCTGTGTTTGTTTTTTGCTCTGTTTTTCCTAGAGACATCACCCCACTTTTCTCCTTACCTGGATACTTAAACTACACCCATTTTTGAAGATGGATGGATGATGGAAAGATAGATGAGTAGATAGATGAGTAGACTGAAAGATTGATTGATTTTAACTACATTTACATTTTCAGTAAAGATAAGTGTAAAATATTCAGGCATTTTTGTGCATGTAATTTGCTGGCAACATCAAATAGCAATTATATCAAACCATACTGGTTATTGACTGATATAACACTCTAAAAACTGCTGGGTTAAAAACAACCTAGCGCTGGGTAAAATATGGACATACCCAGCGACTGGGTTGTTTTCACACAGCGGTTGGGTTAAATGTTTAACCCAATAAATATTAAATGTTTAACCCAACCTTCTGGGTAGTAACCCAACAGCCGGACCAAATTTTACCCAGCGCTGGGTTGTATTTAACCCAGCAGTTTTTAGAGTGAACTTTTGTTTTATGTATCTTTGAGCTGATATAGAATATTTAATTGTGCATTGCCCAGTTTTTTATATTTAGAGTACCTTTTCCATGTTTTTTAAATACAACCCAGCACTGGGTAAAATATGGACAAACCCAGCAACTGGGTTGTTTTGATCCAGCCATTGGATTAAATGTTTAACCCAACCTTCTGGGTAGTTTGATTTAAATATTACTATATGGCTGGCTAAAAATAAATCCAAAATTGGTTGTAAATTTAAAATCAGATGCATAAGCATCAGCAATAATCAAAAGGTGAACATTTATTAATGAGCAATTAAAAAAAATATGTTATTTAATTATAATTAATGCAACTTATTAATGCATTTATATTTATATTCATTTTAAGTAAGAAAAGTAATTTTTAAGCAATAGTTAAGTTAATAAAACTACCAAGAAGGTTGGTCAAAACAGTCCAATCACTGGGTTTTCATCCAGCGCTGGGCTATTTTACCCAGCATTTTTTAGGGTGTAGTTACTTTATAAACAAATAATTTAATAACAGTGAAAGTCCATTTCTCATACTATACATTAGTGTTTTGAAATTTTGCTGTGGCATTTTAAAAGACTGATTTTAATTTTTAGTGTTTTATTTTCTATTAGACAATATATATATATATATATATATATACATATATATAGACATTAATTTTAACACTGGCACATCCTTTAATGTAAGCATGAAAATTAGCATAATATTGGTCATTTGTACCTTCTCTACTGGCATTGGTTATTGAGAAATCAAAGTCCCTTTTAAGGAATGTCAGTTCACTCGGTGGCCACATTTGCAGCGCCTCCAAACTACCCCACGATTCTATATACAGCAGGTAAATTAAGTATTGAACATGTCACCATTTTTCCCAGTAAATATATTTTTAAAGGTGCTGTTGACATGAAATTTTCACCAGATGTCAATAACAACCCAAACATACATACAAATAAAACAAAACAAATAATTTTATAAATTGAGTTACGTATTATAAAATGGAATGACACGGGGTGAAAAGTATTGAACTACTGAAATGTATTTAATATTTTGTACAAAAACCATTGTTGGTAATGACAGCTTCAAGACTCTTCCCTTATGGAGAAACAGGTTGCAAGTATTACAAGCACAAAGTCTTCAAATCTTGTCCATGTCCACCCTTGTTTTATCCTCATCATCCTGGTAGTGTAGGTGTTGGAACTGAACCAGCTAAAATTAATTTCCACTGACAAGGGGCAGGATTTCTTTCTAATTACTGATAGATTTCAGCTGCTGTCTTGGCTTTCCATGCCTTTTTGAAACTTCCTTTCTTCATGTGTTCAATACTTTTTCCTTGTCTCGTTCGATTTTGTCACGTGTGGATTACTTGGGTTGTTACCAACACCCGGTGAAACAGTCAACAGTGCCTATGGAAATATATTTACTTACAAAAATGGTGACATGTTTAATACATATCTTACCCGATGTAATATATCAGATATTACAATTTTATAAACTGTAGCATGTTGTCTTGGATTTGTATTTTTATTAATTGTATTATCAAGCTTTACTGAAGAGTCTATGCGCTAAAAAGTTGAAGATGGATCTTTACTTAAATTTTATTATAATATTTTATATAAAATAAAATAAATATTTTCAGATGTTTAATTACTTTTTAATTACTCAAGACTTATTTAAAGTCATTTGAGAAATAACTGATTTCTGTTCCTATCGCATTATTTTAATAATCAAATCTGCAAGTGGCCACTTTTGAAGGCAAGGAGTCTTGAAGGAGAAGAAGGTGCTCTTGACCGTCCATTTGTACTGAAAATTTCATAAAAAGCTTCAGCTGAATGGTAACTTTAATTTATTCTAATTTGTATTTTCTTTTTTTAATCAGGGGAGCTCCTTTATTTAGGTAATATATCCTTACAGATGGTCTGCCTCCTGTGTGCTCAAAGCACAGAATTAAGATCGGATTTCCTCCTGTTCCATATTAGCTTCAATAATGACAAAAACTGATCCTCAGTCAGTACTGTTACTGTGCTAGTTCTTATAAAATTTGCCCCTGGCCTCAATCAGTGCCAAGTTAACTAGCACTTTTATCAGACTAAAAAGCAGCCTTTCAGATCATATGCTTGAGTATTGATTTTCCCCACAAAGCTTTAATTTGCAATAGATTTCTGTAACACAATCGCAGGAAGAAGCTATTACAGTTATTGTACATACAAGCATAATAGCCGCCAATCGATACAAGAAGAAAACATCTAATTAATGAAACATAATTGATGTTAAAGGCATTACTAAATGTCTATTTAAGAATTCTTCACTAGTTATAGATCTTCTCGTTTTAATTGCACTTTCAAGCTGTATTCTTGTACTCTTATTTACAGCATTTATTCCTCCTCTTCCTTCGCTCTTTCCTTAGCCTTTCTCCATGACATCCCTTAGAAGCTTTTGTACTTCTCTGATGGACAGTGGGAATGAACAGAAGTGAGGGCCAGGCTGACCCACAGCCAATGCCTGGCAGGAAGAAACATTGTAAGGAATATCAAGATACTAATCCTCCGCTGCTTCAGGAGGTCGGGTCGCGCTCGGCAGTGGGCAGAGCTCAAATGCAAACCCAGGAGCGTTTCCCAGCCCGCCATTCGAAGGTTCACGAGGTTTGTGAATGTTTGCATGGATGTGTGGGCAGGCTCTGTAATAGGTGAACGAGGTGGCATGCTATCTGCTTAAATAGTGTGCGGCGGATCCATAACGAGAGCCGAGGAGACAATCGACGCTCAGTTACAGCGTTATGGGTCACTGCGAAAATCTCCTGAGAAAATATTAATTCAATCGCGCACAATACAAGCAAGCGAGGAAAATATCAGGTCTCCAGAAGGTTAGGCAAGACCCAAATCAAGCGCGAGAGAACTAAAAGCGAAGCAGGCGAGCTAACGGTCTTCATGCTGCGAGTTGCACTTATTGTTACGATCGGTTTCAATTTCCCAGCTCAGTACCTGTAAGCACACGCGAGACTGATACGTGTTGGTTTCTAGTCATTATTTCTGGCCAAGGTCAGCGTTCTTTGCCGGTGCGCTTGGCGAGAGGATAAACAAATACATGGTGTTTCAATGACCCCTTTAACACGTCTCCAAAGCCTCATGTGGCTCTGAAAAGTCAAAATCAGTTTAGGTGCATAAAATGATGGAATGGGTTCAGGTCCAGTGTAGTTTTCTTGAAGAAAAAGGCCACGGATAGCTTAGGAAACAACACGCTTTTCATCTTTAGGTCACAGCAGAAAACACGGCAGCGCTGTCTGAAAAGCATCTCGGCCCTCAGTGAAGAATGCAGATCAGTGCCACGGGAAGTAAATAAATAAATAATTTAACAGAACCAGCGAGCCAATCTTAAATCAAGCCCGCATCGCTCACCTGTTCAGTCTCACATTTTATTTCTGTTTCGTTGCTTCTGCTCTGCTCCATGGTCTTCACTCACACCTGAGTATGAAAAAAACCCTGTTGTTTGTCATTCTGACAGATTCCTCTTATGCGGCACGGGATGAACCAGACAAAGAGAGACTGGGTGTTGGAGGATACTGAAGAATGGAAGGCAAGGGAGTGCCCGAGCACCCAGGAGGGATCACTCACAGTGGGATTAGACATTCAGACACAGCTGGGTATCGCTGTCTGGATGGGTCTCTTTCATCAAATAGATGGCTCTCTATTGTGAGTGTTGCACTGGTGGGAATTTGCTCTTAAGTATGGAGTGAGAAAGGTCCAAGGGACTGGGAGGACACATGCATTGAATGGCAAAGAGCCAAGGGAAGCGAAAAAAGAGATAGTGGTTACTGTGGAGGCCATTGCTTTAAAAATGCATAAGCTGGGAAAAGGGAAGCGCCTTAAACCCTTACAATTGATTATTGGTGCCTGGGGGAGCTCAGACTAAATTTGTAAGATTTTTTTTTCTTTCAATTTTCAGTTTTTGGTTTCAATTGTAACAGTAGCGCAGTTTGTCTACATGTATTATATTTAGGACTGTTGATCGATAACAAATCACACAGGTTTCTGTAATTTCGGAGATTAATCGCATAAATCATATTCAAATTTGTCATTTTTACCCTGAATCTCCAAATTATTGAGGATTTGGAAATGTGGAAACAAAGACAGCATTTTAGTTCTTAGTTTTTATTTTTTAGTTGCCTCTTTATACTATGTATTATTTAAAGGGGTCATGAGCTGAGAAATCAAAATTTCCTTTTGACATAGAGGTCATAGGAGGTCATTTTTCTACAACCCCAATTCCAGAAAGTTTCGCAAAATGCCATAAAATCGAGAATGTTATCTGTTCATTCTCTTTAACCTTTATTTAATTAACTAAAGTACAAAGATTCCGATGCTTTCAGTGGCCAACTTTTAATTTTATTTTGTCACTGTAAACAAATTTGGATTTTCATGGCTGCAACACACCAAAAAAGTTGGGACAGAGGCAAAATAAAAGTAAAAATGTTATAGGATATCCAAATTAAACTGTTTTGAAACAGTTCACAGTAAGCAGGTGAAACGGAAATAGGTGAGGATATCATGTTTGGGTATAAAAGGTGCATTTCATTTCAAATTTCATGACAAAAGTGTCAAACAAATCAAAAACCACATTTCTTAATAGAAAATCACAAAGAATTTAGGTCTGTCACCAACTACCTCACATAATATTGTGGAAAGACTCAGGGAATCCAGAGGAATGTCAATCTGTAAAGGGCAAGGTAGGACACCTCAGGTAAATGTGGATGACCTTTGAGCCCTCAGATGGCGTTGTATAAGAAATCGTCATGCTGCTGTATTAAATATATCGCCACATGGGCTCAGGAGTACTTCAGAAAAACCGCTGTCACTTAACACATTCTGCAGCTGCATCAATAAATGCAACTTGAATTTCTGTTACAGAAAGCTATACATCAATTCTATGCAGTGATGCCATGGAGTTCTCTGGGCCAGAGCTCATCTCAGATAGTCAAAAAGATGATGGACATGTGAGCTGTGGTCAGAGGAGTCCACATTTCAGCTTGTTTCTGGGAAAAATGGACGTTGAGTTCAGAGTACCAAAGACCAAAGGAACCATCCAGACTTTCATCAGCGATAGATGCAAACGCAAAGACTGTCATGGTATGGGGGTGCAGCAGAGCAAACGGCATTGATGACTGGAATATGTGCAAAGGTACTATTGAAATGGAGGCATGTGCTGGGATTGTACAGACACATATACTGCCATCAGGGTGACATCTTTTATGGGAAGTCCATGATTGTTAGATCAAGAAAATGCCAGGTCTCATTCTGCATGTGCTACAAAAGTGTGGTTTTGTAGACGCAGACTGAATGTGCTAGACTAGCCTGCCTGCAGTCTAGATCTGTCTCCCTTTGAAAATGTATGACCAGTCATGAAAAGGAGAATCAGACATCAACAATCACAGATTGTTGAGCATCTGAAGTTTTTTTATCAAGCCAGATTGGACAACAATTTTGCCTGCAAAACTTGAAGTATTAGTATCCTTAATACCCAAACAATTAAACATTGTAATTAAAAGGAAAGTTGATGTGGCAGTGTTACACATGCCTCTGTCCCAACTTTTTTGGAGAGTGTTACAGCCATAAAAAATCAAAATTTGTTCATATTTACAAAATATAATTAAAAGTTGGCCACTGAAAACATTTGATTTTTTTTTTCTTCTCTGTACTTTAATCAATTAAATAAAGGTTAAAGAGAATGAACAGATAACATATTCTTGATATTATGGCATTTCACAAAACATCCCACATTTTCTGGAATTGGGGTTGCATTAAAACATCCTGTGCATTTCAGAACTCCAGAAGTTTCTTGTTAGTCTAAAAACAGCTTATATTGAATCCAACCTGTCAAAACGACAGGCTGTGGAATGTGTCACTTTATGATGTAATAGTGTAACTAAACCCCGCCTCTGCAGAAGAAGATCAACACCTACTTTCTACATCGCTGCTTGTTTAGCCCCGCCCACCGATTCGCACATGTCGTGTAAATATTGAGGGGCAAACGCAGGTCTACGCAGAAACCAAGCGATAAAGATGGCTCAGAAGACAAGAAGATGCTGTACAGTGCCAAGTTGTGGCAGAACACAGTCTTTGCATTGCATTCCTTCTGATAACATTAGGAAAGAGTGGATGAACTTTGTTTTTAATGAAGTCCAGATTGTGTCAGTAAGAACTTGGTCCTTTGTTCACTTCATTTTACCATGGATTCATGACAAACAAGGCACAATTCGACGCAGGTTTTTTATATAAAGATTGAAACTAAAAGATGTGCAGACTATGCTGGATTTGACAGTAATGTCACACCACACACGTGTGATGAATTGTTTTTATTACATGGTCACTATTGCTTTGTTTGTTATTACAGATTGTTTGATATGTACTGAGTATTAATGTGCTTTCAAGCTAAATCACAGCAGTGTCCATCTATGAAGGATGTAGGCTGTCAAACATACACAACTGTTAGCCAATCATAGCAGTGGGTGTTTACCTACGATAATTCAAACAAAGCGTTCTGATGAGGGGGGTCAAAACAGGGCAGAAAATAGCCTATTACTTCTAAATTGTGATGTTTTTTGCATCTTGATAACATTATAAGTAGACCTCAGAAAACCTCACCTGTACCAATACTGATACTGATTCCTCTTTTAAATGGATTTCCCCCCTATTTCTGAGGATAAAAAGTAATTATAACCATTTAATATTACATGAAATAACTTTTAATTAAAGTGAACTTACTGTTATACATTCAGTTAACTGTTTAATTAAAATTTAATTGGTGTTTATAAGTTTTCAGAAGTTTTAAGTTATAAGCTATTAGAAGTTTTAATATTGTATAACTTATAATATTATTATACTTGCAATGTTCACATAAACCTATTACAATAAACGCCACACTTAGTTGTCTTTTTAATGTATTTGGCGACGTTTATGTCTTTGTCATACCTCTATCTGTTCGAATGAGAATTGTTAGTTAATTTCTCTCCCACCCCCACTTTAAAATGTTATTTTCACAATAAATAAGTACTAAATTGCTTAAAATATTTGCTATCAGTCAGTTTATGTGAGGATCAATCATCTCAAGACAACATCAGTATCACAAGTATTCATTCTTGTGATAGCTACTTGAGGAATTGCTACATTAATTATTTTAAAGCATTAAACAGCAAATATCTCAGAAATTAATGTTTAATTTTTCACAGCCCTAAATATATTATATTAAAACGTGGATTCATTTAAATACTTTTATTGCATTTTGTTTTAAGTCGAATTGCTAGCAGTTAGTAAATAAGACACACTGTTTGCTAAAGTGATTGAGTTTGATTATCGGCTGCCCATTCAGAGACAATTTAGATTTCATTGTTATTCACTTCACTTGTGTCTGTGTGGAAGAATTAGAGAGAAGACAGATCCAGCAAAAAGAAGATTGGCATCAGTTATTATGTTCCTTGTGGCCTCCAATCAAAACATTCAGTGTCCATTCAGATCCCTTTTCTAAATAACTGTAACACTTATTCATCCATGTATCCATCCATATAGCTAGACATTTTTTCCAACAGAACAGTTTCTAAAGATGTTTTCAACAAGCCACCTCATATACGAAGGGAGACAGAAAACAAAATTACAGGTTCCTTAGATTCTTTATCTCAAGGCTGCAGAAAAGCATTTTAAAGTGTGGCATATTATTTGAGAGTTTACTGTCACTACTGTAGATTGTGTGATTTCTCGCTGGTTTTGCAAGCTGGCTCCTCTGATGAAAAATAGGTTAAGGAATAGAAGTGGCACTGTTTGTTTTTTTTTGTTTTTTTTTCCGAGAGTAAAGTCATGACAGGAAGTAGTTAATTGCATTTAATTACCCTTTGCTTCTGAGGAACATCATTCAATGGATTGAATGGATTGTCCCTTTCTGTTCTTGCTATATTGCTTGCTATGATTTTAGTGAACAACAGTATTATTTCAGCAGGGAGAATAGGGATTTTCATCTTCATATGAGTCACACCTGTCACACCAAAGCAAAAAGTAATCTCTGTGAGCCCATTACTGTGTATTGACAACACCGGAAAAGCGTATAAGCTTAGTCAGATATCACACATGTATCTATGAATGTTGATATGGACTTTTGTTCTGTGAATTTTTGCTGTAGGATCATGTGTTCAAAGTTAAGCCGTCTTGCATTTGACCTCCAGTCCTTTTACTGTTCATGTTTTTTTTGTTGTTTTTTTTTGCTTTATGTATTCAGAGGATGCATAGTACCATATTGGTCGTCTGACAATATTTATTCATGGTTAAAAATTCAATAACTGTTAAATGTAATCTTTAGCCAATCTCAAAATTAATATCCATGGGTCGTTCTATAATTAGAGGTACATTTGGAATTTGACAATGTGAAGAAAATAGTTTTCCTGTTTCCCAAAAACCCAAACATGACCTTGCATAGCTGCTTTGAAACAATCTATATTGTATAACACGCTATATAAATACATGTGATCTGTAGGAATATGTGCATAAAATACCATCTGTGTGTGCTACTGTCCACCATGTTACCTTTACTGGGTAACACAGTTGACGGGTAACTTAGTTGACATTTTTTTTAGTGTTTTGGGCCTATACCCAACATGGAAGCCTATAACTACTGAGCATATATGTTTAGAAATATATTTTCATAAACAAAACATAAGTTTTAGTTAAATTGTCTTGTTAAAATTTGCAGCA
>JAHKKF010421815.1:0-11544 GCA_019740295.1 Labeo calbasu | reverse complement strand
AATAATAAAGTTAAAAATAAGCAATTACAAAGATTCTCGCTGATATGACCAGCTGACTACATGAAATACTTAATGAATTCTCTTGATGAATTTCTCAAGATGTTAACTGACGGACTGGAGTGGTGTGGATTACTGTGATGTTTTTATCAGCTGTTTGGACTCTCATTCTGATGGCACCCATTCACTGCAGAGGATCCATTGGTGAGACAGTGTTGGAATGACCATTCTGGATAGACTGAGGGTGAGGACATTTTCAGCATTTTTTTTCCTTTAGTAAAATAGGATTTATTTATGAATTAATAGTTATTTTATTATAATTAAATATGCATGACTTTTTTTAGTTCTGCCGATGGATTGTTAAACAGATTTCCCGCATACAGCACATTTTTTCACTCATAAACAAAGACAGAAGAGCTCAGACAGCACAGATGATTCTCTCTCTGCTGTAAATTGCAGGTGTGTGAGTATTTGTTCAAGTGCATTCAAATACGCTCATCAAGATTACAGCCTCGCCTTCCCACTGTTCCTACTGTTATTGTAATGCGAGGACACATGTGTGATTTACTAACATAATATCTGGAGCAGCGGTGTACGGTAATGATCTGGAGCTGCATATGCGGTGAGAATGTGAGTGAGATGGGATCATTAGCAGAAAGCCTTCTCATGCACTGAACAATCAATGAACAGGCAGGTATGAGACCACTTTTACATTCATGCACATCACATATGTCAATTTGAAACTATAAAGTCATTAAAAAGAAATTTTAAAACAATTTTTTTAGTCTTCATGGTAGATATTATTTGACACTATAAGCAAAAATGATTCTTTGGTGAAAAATGAGCTCTGATTGAAAGCTTTTCTGAGAATTTGTATAAGGAATAGTGCATGTTTTTAAGTGACTGGTCATCATTTCTTACGCATTTTTTTAAATCACATTTTTAATATTCCATGTAGTGTTTCAATTAATCGGAGGTCATGAAACCCCCCTAAAACATGACAAATTGAATCAGTAGAAGGAGGCAAAGCTCCCCCTCTGCCTAATGTGCAATATTTATTTTCTGTTGGGTTTCTGATTAGCAATTTCATGGATCCCCAAGAGAGTGGCCTTTAGAAAGGGGTTTCATAAGTCACTCCATCAAACTCAATAATGGGCAGAAAATTGCCCAATTTTGTCACTAACTGCCCAGAATTGTTTTTACATTTTAAATGTGAAAAATGCTAATTCGTGAATAGATAATGCAAATATAAATGAATTAATATTTTCCGGTAAGCATTGTTCATTTTGATTTCTTGCTGTACTTTATAGTTTTTAAGATAATTTCCAAAAAAAAAAAAAACCCTGACATTTCTAAAAAGTACTCAAATATGTATCAAATAATTAAAATATAAAGGAGAAATAAAGCACTGGCTAAAACATCAGCCTTTTTGTTTCATCCACCTCATTTTATGTCGACTAGCTCATCAGAGACCTTCATTAATTTCTAACATGCTAGACAGTCGTCCTCCGGCACGAGGCCGCAGCTGATGTGCGCATCACCATTCACACGAGAGCCCATTCAGAGTCACAGACGGAAAAGGTCACTTTCAATAGAAACCCCAATAAAGAACGAGCATTCAACATCACATGCAGCCTGCAGAAGACTCTCCGTCTCTAACAGCACAGTATGACGCTGAGGATTTGCCTGGGTCTGTAGTGTACTCTCTTATGCATACAGTAGTGTTGGGATGAGCAACAGACGACGGCTCAGTAAACAACATCTGTTTGTACGCACATCCCTCCGTGACCTCATGTTTGATTTTTAATCGGTGTTAGTTACGGTCGTTCTGTGAAAAGAACTTCAGCGCTGACTAAATGACAGTGACGTCGGTCAGTGAGGATGATGGACGTTTAGCCACTCATTGCCTCTGTTTACTCTGAATGAAGGAGTGCTTGTACTTGCATGCAACAAAGAAGCCAAAGCAGCATTTGGGTTACTGGTATAAAATCTTTAATTGCAAAACATGAAAATCTTAAAACACATTTCTGGTTATTATTCACAATTTATCACATTATGGCAAAGAAAACAAATGCTTATCTTGGAAAACTTTCATCACAATGCAGGCTAATAACTCACTCCCCTTCCCAAAGTATATTTATAAAGTCATTTATTTAACAAAGCAAATGTCACTGTTTGAAAGGGTCATTTTTCCCATTTTTTTTTCTTTTATAATATTACAGTAAAAAAACAAACAAACAAAAAAAAAAACAACAACAACAAAAACAATTTTAGCTGACTATGTTTTGAGACAGTCATTAAATACACATTAAGAAAGCACTAGAGTGTGAGAGTAAGGAGACACACTATAACTAGGTAATGACACTTTTATTTTATATATAATATAGTTTCAGCTTTTGAATTAGCAGTTGAATTCCCTGACTGGATCTCTACTAGACCATCAGTTTGTAAGAAATGATGGTGGTTACATAATAATTCACCTTGCAATGAAATCAGTGCTACACTAGACATTACTCTGGAAGTATACTAGAAAAACACTGAAAACCTTATCCCAGACATTCCACCCTGGAGAAATGCATTTCCGGAAGATGCAAATAGATGCACGAACACCCCCTGTAGTGTAGTGTGACGAAATAATAGGAAATCTGAATGCAAGTGGTCACAGGAGACACATTTGAAATGCATGATAATGCCAGGTAAGAACAATAATGTCTTGACTGATCATTTGTGATCGGATCACCGAAAACACATCTTAATACCAGGTTTGAAACAGGGACATGCTTGATTTCTGGGATGTTGTATACAGTGGAATTTCTGGGAGAGGTGAGATGTCTGTTACCCTCAGATCAAATATAGGACATTATCAGGAGACACGTGTGATCCAGTGACATTTGATGCCATTGCTGCAATAAGCAATTTACGCTACAAAGGCTAATTGATCTGAAAGCGTAAGTGATTTTCAGTGAATAACAAAATCATGTTGCTTCAGAATACTTCAGAAAAATTAGTCACGAACTGAGAAGTTAAATTTCCCTCGATCTTTTGACATATAACAGGTCAGTTAACTATAAAAACATCCTGTAAGTTTCAGAACTCAAACTTTCTGGTTCATTCAAAAAACAGCTTTTATCGAAACACAACTTATGACGTCATAGTGTGAAAAAAAAAAAAAAAAAAAAACGCCTCTGAAGATCAATGCCTACTTCTACATCACTGCCTTGTTAGCCCCGCCAACTGATTCGTGCACGTCACAGCAGCAGCGTCAGTCTGTTATTTTAGTAAGCAAAACTGTTATCCAATTATAGCAGATGGCGTTTACTTTAGAGTCTTGAATGTGCCCCACCTATAAAGAGGGGCACATTTTTTCTTTGCTAACATCATAAGTGGACTTCAGAAAACATTCTAAAATGTGACCCTGGGCCACAAAACAAGTCATAAGGGTCAATTTTTTCAAAACTGAGATTTATATATCTGATACATACTGCTGAAAGCTGAATAAATAAGCTTTCCATTGATGTATGGTTTGTTAGGATTGGACAATATTTGGCAGAGATATTTGAAAATCTGGAATCTGAGCATGCAAAAAAAAAAAAATCTAAATATTGAGAAAATCGCTGTTAAAATTTTAGCAATGAGTATTACTGATCAAAAATTATATAAAAAAAAATATATAAAAAGTTTTTATATATTTGCAAGGAAATTTACAAAATATCTTCATGAAACATGATCTTTACCTAATTTCCTAATGATTATTGGCACAAAAGATTACAGCCCCGCCTTCCTACTGTTCCTACTGTTATTGTAATGCAAGGACACATGCGTGATTTACTAACATAATATCTGGAACATAACATAATATCATTTTGACCCATACATTGTATTGTTGGCTATTGCTACAAAGATACCTATGCTACTTAAGACCGTTTTTGTGTTCCAGGGTCACAAATAATAATAATAGTTATAATGATGATGATGATGATAATAATGTTTAATTTTACCATTTTGCAAACATTATGGGAACATTAATTTTGAATGTTCTCTGCACCTTCTGAAAGAGTAAATAATATAGTTTAAAAACCATTAGGCTATCATCCAACTAAAATGTTTAAGTTTAAGTTGTTTCAGAAAAAAAAAAAAAACACTCCATGAATAATGTATAATTAATGTTTTTGTTTTGATAACATTTTTAAAGACCATATGACTTTGAACGAACGTTTTAGTAACATTAGCATACTAGAAAAACGTTTGCTTTTTTCAGAACCATCATGTATGAACAAAAAAAATCTATTTAAAGAAGTCATGAATTGCATTTTATTTTTATTATTATTATTAACTGGACGTTTGAGTTGATTAAAACTTAAAGACAAAAGTAACAAAACGTTCTTGAGAACATATTTTGGTCGCTGGGGTAAAGTTCAGAATGGAAGGTTTATAACTTTGAAGCTCATTTGTAGCTAAATGATGAGCATGTAACGCAGGTAGCTTGTGCGCGATACGCGCAATGATATGAAAAATGATTGTTTACATACAGCAAATAGAGAGAAAAAAAATCCATCGCAAAACTATTTAACGATTTACAGCTCAAATACTCACTTTTGTAGGGTGAAATGAGCTAATAAGCGCTTTAAAACTAAGATCTTGAAGCCTTGGTTATAACTGAGGAACAAGTCTAGATTTCTGTTGTAATCAGGCGCATCTGAACTAGTCAGGATTCCCTGTGAATGCGAGCTGGGTAAACTAGCCGGAGTCGGATGGAGGAATTCTCCAGGGTGCTGAAAGTACACTACTTCATCCACACTACTGAGGGAGGGAGAGAGGCGATCAGCCACACCCGCTTCAGCTTATTGGGCATCTTTCCGTGGAACGTCACATGCAAAAGAGCCACACGTTTATGCCGATGAATTATAGATTAAAGGGAGGCTGAAAATGCAGATTCGGTCCCACACACAAACACGGAACTCGATCGACGCACGGTCCGACTGCCCGCACCTCATCCACCGATGACTGAGGAGATGCGTCCTGACGAGCCCTGCTGAAGAGCTCCAGCGTTCAGAGCGATCTCCGTTTGACAGCGTTCACTCACAAACAGCACGGCGAAGACAGAAAACCACACGATGCTTGGATTCTGTAGAGATGGGACAGCGGTGGCTCTCGTACTGCTCAATGCACTGGCGCTCATAGCTGCAGCTGACGAGGAGGTCATCTTTACCGATCATTTTCTGGTCCAGTTGCACGAGGGGACGAATGAAGATGCTCATCAACTTGCCCTGGAGCATGGCTTTGGGAGCGCAAGGAAGGTAAGTGGCAGTATGCGCAGCAGAACCCCTTCGAAACTGACACTTTAATGCATGCACGTTTGTTTCCACACATTTATAATTATGCAATCGCATACATATCAGTCATGTAAATCTGAGTACATGATGTTCTTGTGTACAACACAAACAAAAGCAACTGGAATGAAGCGCTATTCATTCAGCAAAATACAAGCTCAGAAGTTGAGAGCTTGGTGAATAAAATTGCTCTTATGTTACAGAATATCATTAAAAAAAAAAATAAAATAAATAAACATGCCTAATTTATTGTGTTTATGGTTGGATCATGAGGCTTTCATAGTAAGAATTCCTTTTCCTACAGAAATCTTAAAGTGATTCCTACAGGAAGTGCCTAATGAAATCAAATCCTCCTTATTATAATAATAAATGTGAAAACAGGAATGTCCGTTTATCCAGTGGGATTATAGGATTGGTTTCAAGCTATGAATCCAACAGACACAGAAAAATCATTTGCCGAGTGTAAAACTGGAGATCTACAGACATTCATGTAATTCTGAAAATAATATCATTACTGTGTGTATTTTTAAAAGTCAACACAAATGAATCACTGATTCTTGTTTGGAGTGCAGTCGAAATACTCACATAAAAACAAAACATTGACCCCTCAGAATTGCAGAAAATAGCATGGCTTGAGCTAATATTATTCTTTTCAGTTGCATAAGTGTCACAGTCAGTAAGAAAATGAGCGAGAATGACTCTAGTGTAAATAGTAAACATGTCTTTCATCCGACATCCCAGTGTTTATTTATTCCATCTCCACGAAGGGCCGTTTATTACCGAACAGAGGACTTGATTAGCCTGACAAATCAGCCTTGTCAAATGTCAAAGCATGGCTGCTGCAGCTCTCACTGGAGTGGAACAGAGCTTCACGTGTGGCCATGCTTAGGAATAACACCTGACTGATTATATGTATGGCATATTGATTTTTGACATGTTTTTGAGAAGGATTTTGTCCTCCTAATTCACACTCGCTTTGCCTGAGACAATATACGCTCCCCTTGAATTATGTAATTCTCTCCTTTCTCCGCACAAGAAAGATGCACCTTAATAAACACTGAACTCTGGGACGGAGCCTCCGTTAGCTTTACTGGAGAGTCTGCAGCTTTTCACTTCAGTCCCTCGATCAGAATTCACTATCAGTGCCTCTCATACAGGGATTTTCCTCTTCCTTTTCCTTTTCTTTAACATGTCAGGTCTGCAATGACAGCCTGGTGAACTGACATAAATAAGACATAAATAGGAATAAATAAAATTAAATCAAATGAATTACAACCAAAAGGTAATTAAAACAGCTAACAGACAACAAACTGATAGTTTAATCTACAGCAAGAAAATGTGGTTTATTTGTGATGTTTCAGCCATACAGAGCTGATTTTACATTCAGAAGGATGTAACTGGATGATCTGATTTGATTTGAGTGCCATTTCAGTATATTCTGCACTCAAACTGCACGAGTACACAATATTTCAAGTTAAGTGTAGTGCAATATCTACTGGCTTAATCTTTTTACATTTTTTAACTTAAAAACTATAATACCTATTTTTTTTTTTTTAGTTCTGTTGATTTATTAAATATAATATGATGTATTATATTTTGTTGTTGTCAGACTAGGTTTTGTAGATAAATGCAAACCAGTGAAGTTCTTGTCTAATATTCAGACAGTGTAAGTTGATAATATGATACACATGAAAATGATCGTTACTGACAAAATTTGACCAATAAATACTTAGCTTTAATGGTGCACGCTCAAACTATTTTTCATGCTAAGGAGTGTTTCAGAATATTAAAGAGTTTCCTTAAGTTTATAAATTCACAGCGGGATGAAACGTTGACATACAACCAGACACTCTGCATTTTGACCTTTAAAAGCAAAACATGAACATTATCAGTCACACTTGAGGAAAACATGCATCTGTTGGCTTTCCATAATCATATTTCACACTTCTTACGAGGGCAAACTGCTTTCAGCTCTACTAATAGAGATCTGTTTAATTGCAGCTTCCTTTCGGTGAGGGACTATTTCATTTCTACCCACGGGAAATCCCTAAAACCAGGAGGAAACGCAGCCTCCAGCAGCACCGGCGCCTGGCGAAAGATCACCGGGTAAGACCAGAAACTCACCGTGTGTTTGTATCCATAGAAACTAGCCCAGGCACTGGAAAAACAATAGCCAATCTGATGCCAGATCCATTGTTTGTAGAAGTTAAAGGCTAACGTGTCAATCGCCGAATGACTCTGCTTTGGCTCGTACCTTGGATTGATGTTAGAGTGGAATTTTATCAGGTATTTTGACATTATGCAGTCTGAATGAGGTTACATTAATATTTATGAAAATGCTTAGCTGCTGATGGTGCTCTAGTTTTGCTAAAATACACAATATAGTAACAGCTACGATGCGAAATAGCTGTGATGGTGTATATTGCTGCACGGCACCCACTGAGGCCAACTATTTACATTAGATCACGTGACAATGTCTTCATGTAGAAGGTGGCATCTATTGAGTTTTCTCAATTAAAATTACATTTTAGAAAATTTGTCAATGTCATGCTGTACTGTTCAACATCATTCTATATATATCACTTAAAACAGCACTTACAGCAGTTGATCAAAGTTGACTGAATTGGGACATAAAGTCAGGTCACACATATTCTGACCAGCAGTTGCCATCTCTGACAGGGGGGGATGCGTTTGCTTTGTTTTTATGTTATGATGTGAACGAATGATCAAAAAGTATGTAGATTCCAATCCAATAAGTACTGATTATTTCACAGACACAAAAGGTGAAATGTTCAGCTGTGCTCATGAATGTCAACTGCTCATCAATGCCACTACTTAGAAACAGTTTTGGGTTTTTTCTTTTGCACAGTCAGTGAACAGACCTTCCAGTCTGTCTGGAAGATTTCGGTCTGTAAGATTTAAGATTTAATCCTGTGAGTCGCTAAACAGCTATTAATGTTCAATTGTGGTTTTCAGTCGGGCTTGAGGATTTGAATTATTTATTAGTCCGTTCATCAGGGCTGAGTGTGTTAACTCAACGTAAAATGTTTCTGAACCATCAGAGCACTCATTTATCGACATATTGAGCTGGAGTCATCATTTGCACAGATTTTCAAAACATCAGGATGCATTAAATTAATTTGTGATGGCGATGGTCGATTCACATAAACATAGTCATTTTGCTTTCACTCTAAAAGAAGTCTGTCAGAATGCCCATTGTACTGTGTTTTCACAGGTGTTTTACCTGTATTAGGAATTATTCACTGCATTGTGTTGTGTTTTAGAGTTAAAGAAAATATCTGTAAACTCTGAAAATTACCAGAACCTTTTCCTCTTACAATATGCGTAATCTGACAAGTTAAATGAGGGAAAACCATCTGACGAACGCCCACTCTTCCATATTCACTCATTTCCTGATGGATAAAATCAAGTCCGGCCGTGCATTATCATCTCCCAAAACACATCACATGACGGGAGCGAAATGTCATAAAATCAAAGAAAATAGTTTCCAATAACTGATGCCTCTGAAATGATATATGCATTCACTCTAATGTAAAAAATCCCATTATTCCATCTATTGTACGGCTTATGTCTAATAACTTCCTCAATCTGAGTTTGGATTCAATTAAAGGCTGTTCCAGCGACCAGGGTAATAAATTCAGAAGTGACAGACCTATCACATTCAATCCATTCATCATCTTGACAAATGACACGCGCGTCTCATTAACAGAGTGTGATGTGCTTTAGCTCAGCGCTTCTCACTGATGGGCCAAATCCTTAAAATGGACATCAGGTCATGGACAGCAGGGAAAAACTATTGCAAATGCAAATAATAGAAAATGTAGCTAACTGTGTCTCAGAATTTGACTCAGAATTTTGCCAAAAAGACAAGCATGGTCTCATCTGTACTTGGCCATAGACAAAACCACAGGGAATTATGACCCAAACTACATTCACTTGTGTTGGTTTGTGCATAGAACGTGGTTTGCATTAATGCATAGCTCTGCTGCATTGATTTTGTGTATGGTTGAGCCTATGCATTTCATTGTAAAATAATAAAATTCCTGCGTTTGACTTTATAGACATTTGTGTTTAACTTTGAACAATGTTGGGTTGCCACTTAATGTCCAATAAGCAAATCTGAATCCTGGAGAAGCAGAAGCAGTCCTCTAGCCGTCTGTGATGGATTTACCTCAACAGTGTGTCGGCTTCAGGTGCTCATTCATATTCACGCAAAGAGCCTTCGGTTTGACCCTGGAAGGCTCTTCAGAATCAGTGCTTACGGATGAAGGGGAGGTTTCTCCATCGCCACAATCATTTCAGCTCAAGTGTTGTCACAGAGCGCGGCGTATTGATCTGTTTCTTGTTTTTGTGCTCTGCTCATTCACACGCTCCTCTCTGGCTGTTTACACTGAGACTCTGCTCATGTTTGCTTTGCTCTTCATTTGGACAGTCTCTCCCTTTCTGTCCCATTTAGATGTTGCATAACAGCATCCTTTATTACGCTGTTGAACGTCTCCTTGATGTCAACATGACTGTCCACGAGTCAAGTTATTGTGCAGATGACGAGCACTACTGAACAATAACAGCAGGAAAGTATGTTGAGGGTTGTTTTTAAGACATCTTCAATCTCATTTAGAAGTAAGCCATTGGCTCCTCACATTGCTTCACCTTAAAGACACTTTAAATAATAACGTTTAAATCAAGAATATGTTCTTGAGAACTTCATGGATAAAATTACGGAAGGCTTTTATGCACTTACTGTTTGCTGCCTTGGAAACGCTTGTATTTCCTTTATGGAATTCTTTAACTGTCATTAATCTTCTCATTTGAAAGTTGCTTTGGATGACAGATAATAACATATGAAGATCTGGTTGCAAAGAAAAAGGAAAGTACTGCACATATAAAGTGTGCGGTGCCATTTTGAAAGGCAGCATCATCTGAGTCATGAGTGTTTGAGGAGATGAGACGGGCTGTTCTGAGCGCAGTCCCACAGGAAACACCAGCGCATCCAGAGCACACAGGGTTAAGCAACATATGTCTGAATGTGTCATTGCCGTTCTGCTCTTTCAGTCAGAAAAACATCAGAAATCAATGTTAAAATCTGATGTTTTTTGAGATTGCGGATTGTAAAACACAATGCAACTGATTGCAGAATTGCTAATTAAAAGGTAATGTGTCCTTCAGTGCTGATATACGGCAGTTTAGAAATTGTTCTGCAAATGATGTGAATCTTTACAATAGACATAACCGACCCATGAAGCCAATTTAATCCGGAGAACAGCACTTGTACCTGTCACTTTCCCTTCTTTCAGCTCAAATTCTTACAACTCAATTATTATGTCCTTGAATCCAGTGCCTGGCGGAGCTGGGTTTTCCTCTTTTGCAGATAGAAGCACACACTCTGATTTGGATAGACATTTGCACAATGACCAAAATCTCATATCACAGTATGGGTCTTTTTTTAAATCACAGTAATATCGTGATATATAGTTCTACTAGATATGTGAAGAAAAAACTGGTTCATACCAGTGTTATAAAAAATTAAAACAATTAAAAACCATTTTCTTTACTTGGAATTAAATAAATGTACGCTGGAGGAAAATATGAACTTAAACTTATGTTATTTCAGCTGGTATCCAATGCAACATTTCTCATTTTTATTTAGTTTAACTAATGTAGCCTACTAAAGTAATTAAAATTAAAATAAGCATTAATAAAAAACTATATAAATAATAAAAAAAAGTTACTAAAACTTTAAAATTAACATGAAAGCAGAAGATATAAAAATAAAATCTAATTCAAAATATCAGTAAAACTGTAATAGTACCTCCATGATACTAAAATACCTCTATGTTTTTACTTTCTATGACCTGTTATATCAACAGGTAAATTCAGAAAGCATAATCATTAATTAACAATACCCAACAACTGAAGAGTGCAAAACATGAACTTCTATACACTTAAGAAAACAAGAGTAATTAATGATACACAATCTGAGAGCACGAGTACAAACTGTGACAGTCGCCCAGATTACTGTAATGTCTTTGTAGTCTGAATTATTAGTCTGAAATATTACTAAGCATTTATATTAAGCTATGACAGACATTCAGCACAACCTTAAAGGAGAAGTCCACTTCCAAAACAAAGATTCACATGTAATGTACTCACCCCCTTGTCATCCAAGATGTTCATGTCTTTCTTTCTTCAGTCGTAA